>CM041776.1:240966817-241150110 GCA_023374045.1 Limonium bicolor
GCCGTCCCATTCTCGTACTTACTCTGCTCTTCCACTCTAGCTCGCCCCAACACAGTGAAGAACATCCATTCCATTTTCATACTAATTTTGATAAGTGGCTGAGAGTTCAGCGATACTGAGGTTCTAAATGAACCTTTCTCGCAATACGGTAGTAGTGAGTTTTGAACCAGGATCTTTTGTCCATTTTCTTACTAATTGCTCCTGATATGCCATTTATTAACTTGTACAAATCTCCATCTTATTCCTTCATTATGTCTACTCCGGTGTGAACGTGCAATAACCAAATGGAAGATGATCTAGATAAAAACCATGGTTAATAATTTTTTGAGATTCATTGAACTTTGGGGTATCTAGTTTATTAGGTTTCCGCATGTTTATACAAGTTTTTCTCTTCAGTAATAGCTACTCCCTCCCCGTTCAATAATATTGTGTCATCTTAGAAACTTGCACACTTATTAAGGAAAGTAGAAAAATGACGCATGTACCCTTACTTTTTACTTTTCTATCTAGATAATAATTATTTTGTGTGAATAGTAGGGTTAAAAGTGGAATAAAGTATGTCAAATAACTAGAAAGACATATATTTTTAAACAAAGAACCATTCCTAAAACGACAGATTAATTAACGGAGGGAGTATCAGTTTTCATTTGCTGCTCTTCCTAACAAAGCCCTCGGAAATCAATTGTTCTTTGCTAGTGCAATGTGCAAAGCAGCCGTTTCTTCTATTTAATGATAACTAAGAAAGTTTTGGTTTATTTAAGAAATATCTTGTTTAAGTACAGGCTATCTGATTTTGCTTTACTCGTCATAGTTTTTGCTATCACTGTCTAATGCAATTGCAATTTGACTTTGTTGCATGTTTAGGATTTTCAGCTCGGTGTTTCTCAATATTGGATTCAAATATGAAATGTAACACACTTATCATTTGCCAGAAAAAGTGACTCATAGCTAGAGATAATTAGGGCTATCTTCAATTATATGGGATCTTGGAACAGGGCGTAGATCCTATAAAGGACAACCAAAAGCCTTATATAAAGGCAATAATATCAGCCATACAGAGAAAAAATGTTAGCCATTTATATGGATAATATTAGCCATATATATGAAAAATGATAGCCACCAGATAATAATAATAATATTTTAAGGAATTTATTTGTAGTTACAAAATTACTAAATAGCTCAGTAGCCAGCCTCAAAAACGATTTTTTTAAAAATTACTCTACACCAACATTACCCTATACCACAAACCATAAAAACCACTATATTGTCAGTTAAAAAATGCTGAAAACATTTTTAGGATTTGTAATACAAGCATTGTAAGACTCTAACCATAAACCTTTTATATAAGCAATGGAATATTAACGATATACAACCGTGCCCAATATTTTATTTAGCTATGACATACATTTTTATGTATACATGGCTTACATATCTTAATGTCTATGGTAAATATTTCATAGGTCTGTGGCATATATATTAGTTTCATTAAATACATTTGATCTGTTAGAATTAAGCATGAATATTGAGTACTTTTTGTATATTTACGATATACATGCGTGTGCAAATATTTCATAGGTCTGTGGCATATATATTTGTACACACATGGCATATATTTTTTAATGTCTATGGCTAACATTTGTCCCTATCTAAAACTTCAACTAAATAGCAGTACATGTACAATATAAGTTCAATATACACATAGCGTCATTAAATACAATTAATCAGTTAGAATTAAGCAATGAATATTGAGTAGTTTTTTGTCTATCGAACGATATACACTCGTGGCACATATTTCATACGTGTATGGCACATATATTAGTAAATACATGACAAATATTTTTCAAAGCAATGAGTAATTCTGGGATGATGGTTAGAAGAAAGAAATTAAATTAATGGATAGGATTAAGTCATTTAAATCTAAGGGCTCATATTGATGCCTTTAGATAAAGGCAAAATAGTGAGCCTTTAAAAACGTCGAAGGCATTTTTAGGGTTTATAGTGGCGGGTTTAGGGTCTAAACCCGCTACCACAAACCCTAAAAATCTGTCGAGTTAGTTGCTACAATATAAAGTATAGAACAAATTCCAAATAGATACCCTACCCCCAAAACACCCCAAACCCCACTAGGAAAGCTAAAAACGTCGAAGGCATTTTAGGGTTTATAGTGGCGGGTTTAGGGTAGACCTAAACCCGCTACCACAAACCCTAAAAACTTGTCGAGTTAGTTGCTACAATATAAAGTACAGAACAAATTCCAAATAGATTACCCTACCCCCAAAACCCACCCTAGGAAAGCTAAAAACGTCGAAGGCATTTTTAGGGTTTGTGGTGGCGGGTTTAGGGTCGTAGCCTACCGAGTTAGTTGCAACAATATAAAGTACAAAACAAATTCCAAATAGATTACCCTACCCTAAAAAACCCCAAACCCACCCTAGGGAAAGTTAAAAATATCGAATTCACCACTTATACTTAATGAATCATATATTAATTTAATGATTCAAATACAAAATTAATGAATCATATTATCAATTAGTGCATTATTGTATACATGTAAAAAAAGTTTTTTTAAAGTCGTAAAAATATATCCATGACTGGTCTTATTTTGAAGAGCTTGAATTTAGATGAACAATGATATAATTTTTTTTTCATTTGGGACTTATATATTAAAAGTTAGTTATAACAATTTAAAGTTTTTATAATAAAAAAAAAAAGTTCACGCACGCGGAACCTCCCTATATTAGCAATTAGAGCTTTGCCTTTATATAAAGGCAAACAGTAAGCCTTTTTCCAAACCCGTACGCTTGGAACGGATAGACATAGCACAAAAAGGTAATATGAGGATCGCAATGAAGTGTTACAAGTTGTAGACCATAACTTCTTGGTAGTGGTCAATTTCAAAAATGGTAAAATTGAAATTTTAGAGAGCATACTTTTAAAGACTGATGTACCATTTGATTATGCTAAAGATGTTGACTTCTGGTAAGATATCTTACTTTTTTAATTCATTTGTTTCCTTTTCATTTTTTTAATTTCTTTGATGCATATTTTTGTGCATCTTATTGATTTAGTTTGTTTTAAATATTTTTGAAGGTGGTCGGTTTTGTAGGATGTTAGCTTTGTATAACATACATAAGAAAATTTCAAATGACTTCAATGTTGTTGTGTTTCCTATTTCGTGGAGGAATGCTAAAAACCTTATCGGTAGAGGAGTGTACCTTTTGAGGCACATGGAAACTTATGGTGGGGAGGGTGTAGCTGGAATGCAGGTTTTGATACTAGAAATGATGGGGTATGTATTTTTTTCATTTAGTTGATTTACTTGGAGTGTGTTTTTATTCTCTTCTAAAATTCTTTTTCCATTTTTGTTATTTTCTTTCTATTGAAGAAAGACCATCTTGAACAAACTACGAAGAAAGAAAGTACGTGCTTAAGCTCACTCTTAATGATCTTAATATGCAGAGGAATGGCTTTTACAATGTGGTTAAAAATCAGTTCTCCATTACTAACGAGAGGTTGTTGGGTGGTATTTTGGAATTTATTTGTTGTTTTTGTATAGGTCGATACTGGCTTTTGATGTAAACTAGTTGGAGCAAGGACAAAACATATGATCATCTTTATGAAGTGAACATGGGGGGTCTTTTTTGTGAATGACTGGTGTGGGTGTAAATTATATGATGTGGGTGTAAAACAGATGTTTGTATGATAAAAAACCTTGTGTTTTTTCTACTTTTCTTTTATTCTTAGTTTGAAGACTTAGTAAGGCTACATGTTTGAATGACATTATGTACAACTTTTTATCATTGTTGTGTATCTATTGACGACAACATGTGTACATATATTCTATCATGTTTTGTTTATTTGTTTATGTTCTTCATAGTTTTTTTTCTGGAGTAAAAATGACAGTATTATAACCCAGATAGCACTCCATATTGGTTGTCTAAGATATACATACTTTCGTTACAATATGATACAAACAAACCACAATAAGTATATATTTTGTAGTGACATCTATACAAAAAAATCAATCATTTTTAATTCGTTATCAGTGATCCCTAGCAGTCTGATACTGCGTCATTTTGTTGTCTACTATCCATCTGATGCGCATAAGAGGTTCATAAATCCTTCAAGCAAGTTTTTCAGTTTGTTATTAGACCGCAATAGGGTAATCTTTGTACTATTCTCCATTATATGTACAATTTTTTATTTAACTAAGTACAGGATATCATGCTCATATGTACAGCTTTGTTGACCTTCAATACAGTATTTTTATGCTATGTGCACTACAACCCTTTAGGGTACTTAAACTAAAACCTTAAACTCTAAAATAAATCATCCACAATTTAGAATTCTAGGGTATGTTTAGGGCCAGTGTATCTTTTATGATTCATATTTATACTCTTATAACATTTCAATTATCTCAACAGGTTTCCAGAGTTTTGAGGTTTAGGGTATTGGCTTCAAAACCCTAATATTAAACGTCAAAGAGTTAGCATTCCTAGGATTTGTAGGGCTTAGGGTATTTTTGTGATTCATACTTATACCTATAACATTTCAATTATCTTTACAGGTTTTTTTGGGTTTAAGGTTAGGGTTGGTAGACCTAAAACCCTAGACTTCAAACCTTAAATAAAACCTTTAAATTTATCATTTATAGGGTAAGTGTAGGGTTTAGGGTATCTTTTTGTGATTCATATATACCCTTATAACATTCAATAATCTTTGAGGCTTATTTATGGTTGTTAGATCTAAATTATTCATTGCTTAAAAGAGTGCTACATTCATTGCTTTGAGCAAGGATAACATGACATTATTTTTTTCTTAGAGATTATTTCAGTTATCCTTCTCACTTTGTACAATTTTCTCCATCATGTGTACAGTTTAAATGTACTATAGTACATTTTTTTATGTTCGATCATGTGTAGAGTTTTGTATGACCATCTTTACAGTTATGTTATGGTTTGTGCAGTAACCCTTTAGGCTACTTGAATCCTAAACTTCAAATCCTAAAATTAACTTGCGACGATTTAACATTCCTAAGATATGTGTAATGTTTAGGGTATCGTTTATGATTCATATATAGCCTTATAACATTTCATTTACCTTGACATGGTTTTAGTGTTTGACGTGGTTTAGAGTTTAGGACCCTAAACCCTAGACTTTAATCTAAAATAAAACTTGAACGATTAGCATTCCTAGAGTATGTGTAGGGATCAGAGTATCTTTATTGATTCATATTTATACCCTTATAACACCTCGATTATCTCGACATGTTTTTAGGGTTTGAGTCTTAAATCCTAAACCTCAAACCCTAAAACAAAACTTCGACGATTTAGCATTCCTAGAATATGTGTATGGTTAGGGTATCTTTTATGAATCATAAGTATACCCTTATAAATTTTCATTTACCCGATAGGTTTTTCAGGGTTTAAGGTTTAGGCCTAAACTTTTGACTTCAAACCCTAAAATAAACCTTCGTCGATTTAGCATTCCTAGGGTAAGTATAGGGTTTAGGGTACGTATATTTTTGTGATTATATACCTTTACAAAATTTCAATTATCTCATCATGTTTAAGTTTTAGGGGTTATATTTACATTATTAATTGCTCAAAGAGTGTTAAATCCATTGCTTTGTGCAAGGGTAATATGACCTTATGTTTCATTTTCTTTGACATTATTTCAATTATCCTTCTCACTTTGTACAAGGGTAACATGACTTATGTGTAGGGATTTAGGTATCTTTTTTTGATTCATATGTAGCTTTCCTTTCACTTAGTAAGTGTTTATGTATCATATATGCACTTTTAATGGAAGATGTACAAGTGTGAATTGTCATCACTTTGTATGACCTTATGTATAGGTATTTTATGGTATGTGCAGTACAATAATTTAAGCTTCTTAAACCTAAACATCAAACCTTAGAATAAAAATTGATGTTTACTATTCCTAGGGTATGCGTATGGTTTAGAGTATCTTTTTGGTATTCATATTTATACCCTTATGAAATTCAATTATCTTAGTAGGTTTTAGGGTTTGAGGTTTAGGGTTAAGGGTTTAGGGTTTGAGGTTTAGGGTTTAAGGTCGTTATACCCTAAACTTTTGACTTCAAACCCTAACAAGCTTAAACTCTTGACTTCAACCCTAAAATAAACCTTCAAATATTTAGCATTCCTAGGGTATGTGTAGGGTTCAGGGTATCTTTTGGATTCATATGAAGTTCTAACTTAGTAAAAAAAATTGCATTGCGTGTATGATTTTTAATGTAAAGATGTACAGGTTGTAATGCACATATGTACATCTTTGTATGACCTTGTACAGGTAGTTTATGGTCTATGCACTATAGCCCTTTAGGCTACCTAACCTATGATGATTTAGCATTACTAGGGTATGTGTAAGGTTTAGGGTATCTTTTTTAGATTATAATTTCATCTTTATACCACTATAGCATTTCAAATATCTTAACAAGTTTTTAGGGTATGAGGTTCGAAGATTTAGGATACATGGTAATCCATGTCGTTAGATTTATAATGGTCAATGCTTAAAAGAGTGCAAAATACATTTTGAGCAGTTTTTTTCATCATGTGTACAGTTTTTAATGTAAACAAAATAGGTTATTATGTTTCATCATGCAACTTTGTATGACCTTATGTACAAATTTTTGTATGCTCTTTGCGCTACAACCATTTAGACTATAAAAAATGAATTATGAGAAGCCCTTAATCTAAGTAATATAACAGGTCACTATAACAAATGGAAGGCAATTCCAATTCTGGTCACTATAAAACAAAAATTGATATCTCTGTTTCCTGAAATTTTTGTCATCATAGCAATCATCTCTTCTGTCAGTTCCAATGGGTTTCGAAGAGAATCGATGAACACTAGACAAGCACCCCTACACAACAAACAAAAATTGAACACCATATACTATAATTAATATATCAAGATTCAATTTCAGAAAACATGTATAATAAAATAGTAAAAAGGACATCATCAGACTCCTAAACTAACATTTATCGATACTATTAAAGTACTGTCTGCCGCTAAACATATATACCATGTTTTGAAGCAGGAGATGAAAATTTAACCAATCAATCAAACCTATAGAATGAAACAAACTACTCATTTAGCTATCTCCTTCCACTACTGTTCCCCTCTTAACCATCCGAGCATAATCAAGGAATCGTAATCGGTCATCAAGATGTACCATTCTCATAAAGGAAAGACACCCAACAAACTATTGATACCCGCAACCAAAATCCTGCAACTGGTCATCAAAAAACCAGACTCCCAGCAAGAATCCATAAGAGCACATAAAGAAGTATCAATTTTCTATGTTTGGCTTGATATCAATCACTACCACCTTCTTTCGTTCAAGCAATCACAGAAACCATATTGTAAATTTCAATTGCACATCACGTATACTTTCACTAAAACAATAATAAAAACGTCAAACCTAAAATCTTTAGATATAATAGTCATCTTCATACAGAGCTCTCAACGAATCAACCAGGTTCCGATTCAGATCTCTAGGCATGCACGCCACCCTAGATAAAACACACAACAACTGAGATCCTGATCACTGTTTTTAATTGTATTTTGAGTTTTTGGAACTACGTACAATAGAAGCCTAGTTGAATTTGATATTGAAATCGAGACCTTGATTGAAAATCAAGGCCTGGAATGAACTAGTGTACTTAACAAACAATGGAGTGTTCCATTGATATTTGACCTCTTTTAATGGTATCAATTTTAGGTCGGGAAAGCTATGATGGAAGTCGATTGCTTATCCAGGATAGATTACACAAGTTCAATTGATTTGGTAGTTTCATTTACATTTAATGAAGGCTATTGGGCGCGGTAAACAAAGCAGAAAATAAGATGTTGACTATAGATCTTTTCTTCATTTGATTTTATATTTTATTTTAAATGCATTTATTTATTTTACTTGCCATGTCAGATATGTAGCCATCTTGACAACATTTGGTCGTAGCTCACACCAATAGGTTTGTAATTATGACACTAGAATTGGGCAAAAGAGATTTCGATCCTTCATAGGGTGGGATGCGTTAGCAACCCTACCCCTCCGTGGGCAGAGTGCCATTCCTCAACAAGAAAAGGGCCCGGGCCTGAAGAATATTTACAAATGGAACAGTGTTTCATGCTTTAGACCATGTCCTCTATCACTTATGATATTTAGAGCCTGTGGAAACAATGGATTAATGATATTTTGTTGAGGACCATAACATTTGGGTGGCTAAAGTAAAGGGGATGATCCATGGAATGAAAATCTAACCTCTTTGCTGGAGATTGGTGGATTATGAATGTGGGTCTATGCTAATGCCTACGCTTCATGCTTTTATTCTCCCAGATAGCGCACTAGTACAAAAAACGTCTATTTCGGCGCCCCTATTTCGGCGGTTGTAGATAAAACCGCCGAAATAGGGGCCCGAGATGTATGCGGTCTGAAAAGAAGGCACCTATTTCGGCGGTTCCTAGATATGAACCGCCGAAATAGGCCCTATTTAATAATAAAAAAATAAAAGAGACCTATTTCGGCGGTTCCTTACACGAAACCGCCGAAATAGGTTTTTCTATTTTTCTTTTTTTTTAATTTAATCATCTATTTCGGCGGTTCTTTGTTAGGAACCGCCGCCGAAATAGGTCTATTTCGGCGGTTCCTAACAAAGAACCGCCGAAATAGGTCGTTTTAATTAGCCCCCCAGCCCGCCCCGACGCAATTACGATTTCATTAACCCTAATTAACCCCTCTTCTCTCTGTGTTCTCGGCGATTCGCTACCCGACGCCACCACCACCACACTGCCGTCGCCCGCCCTCCTCCTCCTCCCGCCTTCGCGGACGTCGCGCCGTCGGTGGTTGTCGCGTCGGTGGTCGTCGCCGCCCTCCTCCCGCCCAGTACCAGACGCGCCTCGGTGAGTTATAAATGTGTTTTTCGTTTCGGTTTTGTTTATAATTTGTTAATGTGTTGTTAAAATTGATAGATTGTTGTCACATTGTGATTGTGGATGCTGATATTTATGTGTGTGTGAAATCTTTGCAAGATTTGGTTGTTAAACTAATAAATTTATGTATGCACACAAGGTGTTTGACGAAATGTCCGAGTGAATTTTTTGCTGTTTTGGCCCTTCTTTTAAGTATAGTTAGGTTAGCTTATTTGGGCTAGATTTATTATGCTTATATATGGGGTGGAACAATGTTTGAGCATTATTTGTGCTTATAATTATAAGCTAATTATAAACATTGTAAGCAATATAGTTTTGCGCCCTCAATTCATATTATTTTGCGTCTGCGTTGCCTCTGTAGAGATTGGTACTGCTACACGCGTCTCGCACGCCCGATTGAGAAGAGGGGCTGAAAACAATTCATTTAGGAACCGGTAAATTTTTTTTAACCTTAACTCTTCATTCTCTTCACTCACTGTAAATTTGCAACCTAACTGCATATAAGGAACAAACACAACTACTGAGTTTCTCTTGGTCTATATGTATTTGTGTCTCTACAGATAAATACTTAAGAAGCTTCTTCATTAGATTGAAAGCGGAGCGGAGAACAATTCATTTACGAACCGGTAATATAATCTAACTTATCATTTTTCTCTTTTGTACTTTGTATTTGATTTCCACAAATTATTGGAATTTGGTTTGATGAATAAATTTGGTATATATTAGTTTGGTTTATGATAGAAATTTGTGTTGTTGAATGATTGGTGAATGCTTAATAATAAGCATGGTTGTGTCTTTTTTTTACTTGTATTTGATTTCCACAAATTATTAAAATTGGTTTGATGGATAAATTTGGTATTAGTTTGATTTGTGATGGAAATTTGTGTTGATGAATGGTTGGTGAATGCTTAATAATAAGCATGGGATAGGTAAAATTATGCAAAAGTCATGCCGATTTTTTTTTCAAAATCTCTTCGTAATTAATATTGTTTGATGTATGTGTATATGTCTAAAATCTAATTTTTTTATCAGGTCTCACTACATTCAAGTCCGTGAATCACTCTCTTGTTTCCCGCCTTCTTCCATTACTGTTGCACTTTCCTCCTCTGTGCACAAGTAAGTAACTAAACCTTTTTTTTGTTTAATAAATGCAATTATGTATTTAAATATAAGTGCTAGTACATAATTTAGCTTCATTCCATATTTGTTGATGCATTTCTTTTGTAATTTATTTTTTGTTGCTCCCTTGCAGAGACATATCAGAAGTGGTATTGCTGCATCTCTCGCACAGAAGCCTACCTCTCAGGCACCAGTCTCCCCTCTCCATAAATCCTTAAAAAACAAGTACGTATTTTAACTCTGGATTCTGTTTTAATCTCTAAACCGGTTTGAACTTATACAGTGGAGAATTGAAAATGTTGGTTTGATGATCTGAATTTGCAATTGGTTTTCAGTTAGCTAGTAAAGAATTGATTTATTTTAATTGTTGGTTGCTGCCATTGTTGGAATGTTTGTGGTTGTGATGACTTTGGTGAGTGCTGAATAATAAGCACGGGATGTGTACAATTATGCAAAGGTCATGCCGAATTTTTTGTAGAAAAGTATTCGTAATATTGTTTTAAACACCGGTTTCTGTTTTAGAAGTGCAACAATTTGTTAAATTTAAAATGCTAGTTTATTTTTGTTTGCAACCTTAGAGTTAGGCTAGACTACTTGACAATCATCCCAGTCATGCTCCATTAAGAAATAAACATGTGCAACTTAATACAGACCATATTCTATAAACATTTTAGTTTCACAAAGGCTATAACTCACACTTGGATCTGTTGCACATACATATAGTATGGAGCGTGAGGATGTATGGTGAGAGGGGAACATTTTGAAAGATGCTGAAAGAGTTTTGCAAAGCTGAGCATGCAACACAAGGACAGGACAAAGGCGGAAGTCCTTGTCCTTGTGTGTGGTTTGTGTGGTCAGACAATATTCAAGCATCAACGTCGTACAATTCCATCTGAAGACCCGTGGTTTCATGCCACATTATACAAAATGGACTTTTCATGGAGAACCTGTTGAAGATAATGCTTCAGCTTCTCAGACGATCGGTCTGTAACTCAAGAACCGAGCAGACATTCGATGCTACTAACGAGTCAGAACTCCCAAGCGCTTCCGGAGTCAATGTTGACAGAGAGTCGACTTATCATGATGAGCAAATGGACGAGATGCTTGATAACATTGAGGATAATTTTGTCGACCGGCCGGATGAGTATCAAAGGTTGTTGGACGCATCGAAGACGGCGTTGTATCCTACTTGCACTAAGTACACGAAATTGACAGCTATATGAATTTGTTCAACCTGAAGGGAAGATATGGATTGAGTGACAAAGGTTTCACGGCATTCCTCGAGCTGATTCATGATATGCTACCGGATGAGAACGGTCTCCCTACACCCATTATGAGGCAAAGAAATGGGTGGGTGTGTCCAATGGGAGTAGAGTACAAAAAAATTCACGCGTGTCCAAACAACTGTGTGTTGTACAGGGGTGAATACGAACATCTGGACAATTGCCCGAAATGTTCGTTGTCCCGGTATAAGCATAAAGATGGTGAGTACTCCTCCGTTCAGAAAAAAGCCCTCCAGCAAAACTACTTTGGTATTTGCCGATTATACCCAGATTCAAACGGTTGTTTGCGAATCCGAAAGATTCAAATAACTTACGATGGCATGCGGAGGGTAGAAAGAGTGATGAGAAATTAAGACATCCAGCAGATGGGCCTCAGTGGAGAAACATCAACAGACGGTACAAAGAACATTTCGGACATGAAGATAGGAATCTGAGGCTTGGGTTATGTACTGATGGAATGAACCCGTACGGCACATTGAGTAGTCAACACAGTACATGGCCTGTTCTGCTAGTGATCTACAATTTGCCCTCATGGTTGTGTATGAAACGAAAGTACATCATGTTATCTCTCCTGATATCTGGTCCCAACAGCCAGGTAATAGCATTGATGTGTACCTTGCCCTCTGATCGACGATCTGAAGCTATTGTGGAATGAGGGGACCGTGGTATATGATGCTTATGCAAGAGAGAATTTCACGCTCAAGGCTTTGTTGTTCTGTACCGTCAATGACTTCCCTGCGTATGGGAACCTGTCCGGTTACACGGTTAAAGGAACATTTGCATGTCCCATATGCGAGGAAGACACTTGTTCGGACCGTTTAAAACATTGTGGGAAGAATGTTTATATGTGTCATCGACGTCTTCTCCCGACGATCACCCTTATCGAGTAACGAAGAGAAAGTTGTTCAATGGTCAAGCCGAAACTCGTGTGGCCCGTCTACCTCTGAGCTCTGAGGAAGTGTACGTAAAGGTTAAGGACATTGCAAATGTATTTGGAAACACATCAAAACCGGCGAAAAACATTTGGAAAAGTGTTCTATCTTTTGGGATCTACCTTATTGGCGTCATCTTCCTGTGAGACACTGCTTAGACATCATGCACATTGTGAAGAACGTTGGTGAGGCAGTGAGTGGGACTTTACTCAATATACCCGGCAAAACAAAAGACGGATTGAAAGTCAGAAAGGACATGCAAACCATGGGTATACGAAAGGAGTTACACCCACAAGAGAATGGGAAACGAATCTACCTACCTCCTGCATGCTACACGCTCTCAAAGGCTGAAAAGATTAGTTTCTGCAAATGTCTGCACTCGGTAAAAGTACCGTCTGGGTACTCTTCAAACTGGAAGAACATTGTATCGATGAAGGATTTAAAACTTTTAGGCATGAAATCTCACGATTATCATGTACTGATGTTACATCTTCTTCCGGTCGCAATTCGAGGGATATTGCCATCTGATGTCAGAAATGCTTTAACTCGGTTATGTTTCTTTTTCAACGCTGTTTGCTCCAAGGCAATTGACGTAACCTCTCTAGATGATCTACAACGTGAAATTGTTGTCACATTATGTCAACTTGAGATGTATTTCCCACCATCTTTCTTTTGACATAATGGTGCATCTAATTGTGCACATCGTTCGAGAGATACAGTTCTGTGGTCCGGTATACTTACGGTACATGTACCCTTTTGAACGGTACATGGGTATTCTGAAAAGTAGAATGAAGAATAGGTATCGACCAGAGGGGAGCATTGTTGAAGCAACAGTGACTGAGGAAGTCACGGAATTTGTGACCGATTATTTGAGTGAGGCAGAGTCTATTGGTATCCCAAAACCACGACACTATGGCAGGTTTAAGGGTAAAGGTGTCATCATGGTAGAAAGATCGTGCAAGTTCGCGTCAACTTATTCATCAAGCACATTTGTTTGTCTTACAACATCTTGAGGTTGTTGAACCTTATTTCGAAACCCATATGGTTGAGTTAAGGCATCAAATCCTTTGAAAGACCACATTTGGCTGACAAAGGAACAAAACCGAGTTTTTATCCAATGGTTCAAGATTATGTGTTGACATTAGCATCATCAGATCCAGAAGCTGTAAGTGAAGAGATCAGAGATGTTTGGCAATCGGACCTGAAACTAATATTACATCATTTGAGGGGTATGATATTAGTGGGTATACATACTACACTGCACCAAGATGCCAAATCGATAAACCAGAATAGTGGGGTAAAATTGAAGCTGCTGCCACTGAGTATCACAGCGGTAACCGATCTCAACCAGTTAGTAACTCTAGTTGGTATTATGGTGTCATCGAGGACATCTGGGAACTAGACTGACATTGATTCCTTTCTGTTGTTCCGGTGCAAGTGGGTGGACAACCGACGTGGGTACCAAAATGATGGAGGGCTTACCTTGGTTGATCTTTCACGTGCCGGTTATACGGATGATCAATTTGTTCTGGAAAGGATTGCGAACAAGTGTGGTATGTTGAGGATCCGAAAGACTGCAGATGGTATGTTGTTCTTCCAGGAAGAAGGCCGGTTGTAATCGAAAATGAGAATGAGGATAACGATGATAATGAAACGGTGTAGAGGCAAACATCCTGGTTTCTACTGGATTACCAGATTCGATTGATGTTACCGAAAACGATTTGCTCTTACGCACGATCAGACCATGATGAGGGTGTTTGGGTAGACAATATGAAATGATTTATGTTTTCGTGTCAGGTAATGTTGTTAGCAGAATGTAGACTGTAATGTCATTATTAACTGTTATTGTTATGCTTCATTAGTATTTATGTTAATTTATATATCTGATGAAATGCTTTATTTCTTTTTTGCAGTGGATGATCACCCTATGGATGACCCCGTTGGACAGCTTCTCTTGACTGGAGAAGCTGAGCCACAGCAGGGTAGACCAAGTAAGCGGGTCACAAGAGGAGGAAGAAAAAGAAAGACCAAGTAGCTGAACGCGATGTGACTGAGGCTGGCCCTTCACAGCAGACCGAAGAGCCGTCAATTGTCCCACCAGAGGCCAAGAAGCAAAGGAAGAGAGGTGCCACACGTGGGCTGAAGGCTTTAAAGGGCCCTCCTACAAAACTGGTGGAATTCAATCAGTTCAACCAACCTCATGGAAATTGGAAGAATGACTTCACCACTTACGGTAGCCATTTGGTGAAGACATTTTGTAACATAAACCACACCTGGAAGCAAGTGCCTCAATCGTTGAAGGATACTATGTTTGAGCGTCTCCAGGTAAATCTCTACATTATTACTATGATCTATTGTGAAATAATAGAATATTTATGTTTACTTTACTAACTGAATGATTATGTATGTAGTCTCGTTTCTCTGTGGATCCCGCACTAAAAAAGGATGTGCTATCATCGATGTCGAAACAGTTCCGGGACCACAAGAATAAGTTGGCTGACAAGTTCATCTACAAGATGCCTGATCCAGAAGATCCAGATGATCCAGATCATGGTTTCAGCGGTGAGAGACCACCATGGGAGGTTTACGAGGGCATCACCGAAGAGCAATGGGTACAATTTGTTGAGTCACGTCACACACCGGAGTTCCAGGTGCACTTTATTGTCATACATACATAAATTAATCTTAATTTCTTATGTTTTTGTGTTCAATTTCACTAAACATGATCATATTAATTTATGCAGGCTCTCCGTGCACAACAACAAGCAAATGCTAAGAAGAATCTGTACCCTCACCACTTAGGTGGAAAAAGTATTGCTCAAAGGGTACCAGAATGGGAGCAAAAGGGATATCTGCCCACGGATGGCTCATTGGATGCCAGTGGCAGAAGAATGAAAGTGTGGGAGTTAAGCCACATTCCGAAGAACTCTACTCCCGAAAATCCTCAATACGATGAAGCCACGAGAGCAGTTATTGCTCAAATGGTAAGTGATATCATTTCATTTTTAGTCAAACTGTTCATTTCATTTGTATATGAACTTATGTTAAACTAATAACTGTATTTTGTGTGTTGTATTAGGGTGAATTAAGCTCTCAGCTCACCCAGGGCACCTGGACCTCACAGAGGAATGATGATCCTCTTACACGCGCTCTTGGTAAGAAGGATCATCCAGGTCGTGCCATTGGGTTTGGTGGGCACGTTGGTATCCGCCAGGCATTTGGCGTACCCGGGTCCAGAAGTGCACAGGGAAGACGATTAGCTACGAGGAGCACCTGAGAGTTGGCTGAGATGGAGCAGAGGATTATCAGAGCGTCGACGAGAGGATCGCTCAGGCTATGTCAAGGCTTCAGCCACAGAAGCATGACAGCCAAGAGGTTTCTCGACCACCAGTTGAGTCACCCATTCAGCAGCAGAGTCACCGGTAGTGGAAGTAGTGTCCCTCGGCTGAGCCGTTTCCCTATGCATCTCTAAAGGTTAGACTACATTTCAATTGAGTACATGACGATTAAGATTTTTCACTTGATCACTAATATCATCATAGAGGAATTCATAATTTTTATCTAAACAAGTTCCACATAACACTCAGGCACCCACTGAGTGCCATCTGTTTTTACAAATTGGAGTAGAAGAGGTCATGGTGGCATGGGGAAAACTTTTCCCTTCAGTTCCAAGTGATATTGTGCACGGTGAACCACTCCGACATTACCATGCACAAGTGCTTCTGGACGAATTTGTTGCAGAGCATGGTGACGTCTGTTTACCGGTGCCGATCCCACAAAGACGTACCTTGCATTCCGCACAAACTGTGACAGTGCAGTGGCCAGCACGATTGGTCAAAACTCCCTGGGCAGGTTTTTACTCTTTAACCGTTTGCTATAAAAACTATTGATGTACCACCTTGCATCATATACTTAATTAGTTAATATCATAGGATATGAGCCGACCAAAGACTGATAAGGGAAAAAGGGAAAAGAATTGCTGCACCTGTGCAATCAAAGGCATCCACAAATTTGTGCTTAGACCTAATTTGGTGAAGAAAAGAATATTGGCCGGCTTGTCGACTAATATGCAGATTCTGCATTCATCGTTGTTGTTGCTACCACCTCATTGTGATTCCCTCACTGTGGAAGATCCCGAGCGGATATTTCACTATATAGTTCAAGGAGAAGATATACATCGATTGGGATGTATATGTCCGACTTCGAGGAGTGCTTCAGGAGGGATTGGTTGAATGTGTCGATTATCAAGTCAGCCGCCATGTGAGTGACTTCACCTTTTATATTTTGAATTGATTGATCGGTGATGAATTAGATGTTTGAATAAAAAGTTAATGACTAATGATATTGCCTCATAAGTTGGTGCATAATAAGGCGATCAATGTCTATGAAGATCACAGATTCAGATTCCTGTGTCCTGCTATGTGCAGCGAAGTCCAGATGACAAGTGATATGGAAGGCCTTATGCAATATATGACGAACACCCTCTTTAAATGTTCTAACAAGTCATTTATTATGTTGCCATATCATTCAGGGTATGATATTTGATTTCTCTTAGTATTATCTAAAACATATAGTTTGTGTTAGTTGTTTAATGATTTCAACACATTGTGTAATTTGTGGACAGTCGACATTGGTCATTGCTTGTGCTGGTGATGTTGAAGCACCCACGAATCTTGCAATTTGACTCACTTGGTAAGGGTGCCAAGAGACCGAAGATCTCCACCGCAATACTGAGGTAATTAGTTTGTTATCGTAAACAACAATTATTATTACTTAACATTAACTGTTTCATAACTTGCTACTGATGCTTAAATCTATTATTGCTGATGTATATAGTTCCATGAGAGCTGCATTATCTCTCTAGAATAAAACAATGAAGAGTTACATCCCTTGGAACACTGTCAAGGTACTCTATTAATTGATAAATTTGTGTGATAATGTTTAAACTTGTTATAACTGTCAATATGTGTGTTTGTATAGTGTCTGGTGCAGCCTAGGGGTTCAGAATGTGGATACTATGTCATGAGATTCATGAGTGACATAGTAGGAGCGTCGAACCTTTTACCAGAGCACTCGTTAAACAAGGTAACATTCTTTGAAAGTTTTAGTTATGCTCTTTACATGTTGTTAGACTTGTACGTTTTAGATTAATGTTCATTTTTTTCAAGGCTTACGAAGAAGTGTTCAAAGGTGGTCAGTATGATGATGCTCAAATTGTTGAGATGCTTGAGGAATGGTCGGAGTTCGTTGCACAAGTTTAATGAATGATGATCATGAAGATGTTTTGTGAACTTTTTCGAGTATGAATTGTAACTCTGTACACTTGTGGATGGTGTAATGGTAGATTTGAATTGTAATGTGGTTTTTTATTTGTAATGAAAGTGTGTAATTAAGTGTAATTGCATTGGTTTGTTAACTCTCAAATTGTGGTGCGTCGTTGGTATTAATTGGGAGCTTTATAACTTTTTAAATGTGTGCTGGAGCTCCCTGTGTGGATGAAGCTTTATTACAGGTCTCATTGAATCAAATGCGGTGAATATATATATATATAAGCTGGGATGGAAAAAAAACAAAAAAAAGGGGGGCTATTTCGGCGGTTCTAAACCGAAATAGATACAAAAAATATGCCTATCTCGGTGGTTCTTAGAGAACAACCGCCGAGATAGACCCATGGGATTGACCGATGCTGAGATTGACCATGAGTCTATCTCGGCGGTTGTTCTCTAAGAACCGTCGAGATAGGTACACCTATTTCGGCGGTGCTCCTTTCGGCGGTTCACAACCGCCGAAATAGGCCCATTGGAACCGCCAAAATAGGCCTTTTTTCTACTAGTGTACTCAGCGCGTTCTTGGAAGCCGTAAGCCCTTAATCTAATAAGTTAACTACAAGAACACATACGTCAAACTCCCTCCTTCCTTCACGATGAAACTTAAGGCAAACTCAAAAAGAAGCCTAACCTAGATCACTCAGGAAGAGAACTTGACATACCTTAACGAACTGTAGTAACCACAATACTACCCTTTTCAAGATAAAGTATCTAAGCCGTACTCAACCGACTGAAGTGTCCCCGAGACCAACCACCACCAAACCAATAACTCAACCTGCATGGCGCGCTTGCTACAGCAAGCGCCATGAAAACCAATATACCAATAATTCTTCCTACCTCGCGCACTTACCACCGCAAGTGCTGCATCTACAATCAAACCCTACCAGACTGTGAAGACCATAGCGAATGATACCATGACTACCGAAATTACCAAATATTCATACAACTTTAGTATCAATCCCATAAATACAACCTGCCACAAGTAGGAGTACAAAACCCTTGAAACATGAGACCTACAAACCTCGAAAGGACTCAAAGAGTCCGACCATCACAACAAAAAGGCATACAACAGCCCGTAACAATCACACCAGTTAGACATTAATGAACCATTAATATTGACTTAAGAGCCAAACGCCATAGACGCGTACCGGCATTGAATGCCGACCGCTAACAACGACAAGTGTCGAATCCTTAGGACGACCACGGCCCTATACACATGTTATAACACTTCCTAAATGCATCACTATCCTTAACAATGGCAGGAAACCAAAGAATCAATAGGCACCAACCGTAAACAGTAAGTATACATTCAAATCCACAAATGTGAATACTAAAAAAATAATAACCCATTCCCGAATATGTAGGAGTTGTAAAATGAAGTACGATCACGTACTAATCAGGGTTGGTATTATGCCAGCAATGGCACACGTAAACAAACAATGAATACCGGAAAAGAAAAATATGTTAACCCTCAATAGCATCAAAATCAAACGTATTGTAACGCAACACAGTCATTACATAAACTGATCACACCTTAGATGCGAACCAGTGTCGAATACTTCAACAATTAACACCTAAGGTACCACATTTACAAAAGAGTACCATAATCAATGTGAACGAACAAACGTAGAGATAGCAATTTATATACCATACTTTAAATTCAAACTTCCTACATAAAGTGAACACGGAACATTGACTTCCTCTATCCAAAAACATCCCCATAACAAGTGTAAGGGCATTAGAGATTTTTGTACTATATATATAATGATGATACCTATATATAACATAAAACTCCCGCCATAAAGTTCTACACAACAAGTATGAATAAATAGGGTGGTTATATAAGGAATTTCGCTACACTATATCAAGATTATACCCTTGTGATGGTAAATGCTATTCCATTTTATCACCCTGATCATTGAATGAAATTCCCACATAAGTAGAGCGGCTACTACCGCCGGTATTACAACCAATAGGGGACAAGAAAGGAGTATGTGTTCAAAGTATATCGTCTGCTAACGTGACGACTGTCAAGGATAATAAGTATATAAATTAAAACAATAACAACTACCTGGTACATAATACAAAACGTATGCCCAAGTGAAAACATCCAACGTATCATTAGAAGGACACGAGTGCAGGAGAACGAAATTACTGCCTCCGACTACCTTTCCAAAATACACCAAAAAGGGCAACAACACTTGAAATGAAATCAATAATAATAAAAACCGTTCTGATTCAAACTACTTAGGATTCTCATAAAAGGAAGGGACGTAAACCTTCACCACTGGATCCGAAATTACAACAAATGATTGTAACCCAAAAAATAATGGGAAGTGAGAACCATAATACGTACCATAAATAACATGAATAACCTACAAATACAAGAGCGTGAAACAACGAACAAGCGCTAAACCGCCCATATGGGAACAGAATAATGATGACTAGGAGCCAACGCACCATCACTCCGATAAATAACTCATTAAACAATTGACCAACAAATACTTGTTTATACAAATAATCGTAAAGCCCTTCAAAACACCAATGAATTTATGTCAGTAACAAGATCAATAACAGGAGAGAAAATTACCTTATGATATTACAATATAAACCTCCCCATTAGGGCATAATATTGCAAACATTCACAACACATAAAATACATAATCATGCCCATTGAGCAGGGGACCCAGAGAAACAGAACAATTGCCTCGGGACACACCCCAATATTGTTAAGAAGGAGATTGACAAAGAAAACTTCACAAATTATAAATGTGTGACGGACAGTGACATAAACCCAAACCAGTACAAATAATTACCTCAAATAAATTAATAGGAAGAGTCTTAGTTAAAGCAACAAGACTAAAGAAACCAAAACCTCAAATATAATACGACCAGGGTCGTAACTCCACAAAGGAGTGATTAAAACACAACAATATAAAGGGAAATCTTCTGACATACCAGAGTGCTGATAGTCAGCAAAGTGACAAGACATGAAAACTTATTGAACGGGCAAGCGAATATGTGAACACTTACAAAGATAAAGGATCTACTAACATTGACAAGTTAGACCACCCAGAGGATACCGCCCAAAAGGGAGGCATTAGAAAACTATTCTCAGACTGAAGGCACAAAACAATACAATACGATATAGCAACCACCGTATGCCTAAATTAAAAACAATGATACGTTTTCACTCAAAACGGGTTAAACACGAACGCATCACTATGAAAAAAAGGAAGGGAAAGCTAGTATACTAGCGGATGCCCGAAGCTTAAGGCAAGTACACAATAACCAATAACTATAAAATTGGTCAAATATGGTGCGCACATAAACGAGCATTATAAATAGCCATCAGAGATAAGTAAGTTGGCAAAGATCAGACAAATGGAACTCGCTTAGAACTCAATGATAAGAAACACACAAATATATATAATTACACTTCGGATGGAACAACATGAAAAGTAGGAAGGATATGAAACACACTAGGAGGCAAACGCCTCAAATGCCAGGGAGCATATCCACACGGGATGCTGAAAGAAGCAGTACATAAAATATGAGAACAACAAATGAATTTCCCTAGCAAAGAGCATGGTGAACCACACAAACATGGTTATTAAGCCGTTATACAAAAAAAATACAACATACATCATCTAGAATACCTAACAAATACTACAACTAACATATTACTCCGGAACAAAACAATTTGGGGACACGGGATGACAAGGATTATCTTCGTGAATGTATAGTCTAGTGTGTCTCACGGTGGCTGAGACAAGTGCAAAGAGCACAAAGTACTAACGGTAATCAATGCCACATTTCACCTCAATTGAAAGTCAGTGAGTAAATACAAAGAACACTTGACGACATAGTACGCGCATGTGCGCTAGTAATCCAGGATACCGGGATAGGCAATCTAAATCTAATCGAGTGTTCGTATAATAAAGATACCTTACTTCCTAAAGCATGAAAGACCGTGCATGACACAGTCACATTGAAATGGGAAAATCAATAAGTTACTACTAAAAAATAATCTATAAAACACTGATAAGAACGAAAAGGTAAATCAAGCCCTATGTTCATGGGTCTGCACCTCACTACGGAGCGAGTGGGCCCATTAGAACGTGTTTGGAAGAGCGCACAAGTACTCCATGCTTTTAGCTGAAAAAGTACGTGACTCACCATCCATATATTTTAAAGCCCAAAAGACTAGAGTTACACCCACGTATCAGATAAGAGACGACTCCACTCCTCATTTCTTATATGAGAAGGAGGGAAACCAAGTATCCAGTGCTCTTCTCATAGCAGCTGTTCGATACTTTGGGGGTCACGGGGCGTAACCTTTTTAAGGGGGGTAGAGCCTCTTGGCGTATACCAAGATTCTAGGTTGTTTTTGTTGTTTGTTATGCGTATACGGGGCACACTTGATATGTTACGGAATTTACGTGCTTTAAGCACTTGGATGAATTTAGGTTGGTAGTGTTTTCTTGATTATAACGTATGCAAGGCATACTGTTGAATATCTGGTTTGTTTGTGCACATATGCACTTGGTGGTATGTTTATGTATCCGATGTGATACTTGGATGGTTATCGGTGTCGATGTGGGGATTGATGTATTTGGTATTGTGCACTCGTGTTGCACCTTGTGTGGATGTGTGTAATTGTATGGTACATTGGAAGTGCACTTCATTGCACTAAGTTTACGAGTTGCATATTATTATTGCATTTGCATGAATTGATTATGCATTTATTGCACTTTGAGTTATGGAGATACGGGACTTGATCCCTAGGATTGAAGTTAGTCATGGAAATAGATTCTCCTAGGAGCAATTGATCAAAAGTGAGACTTCGGGACGAAGTCTTTTAAGGGGGGTAGATTGAAATACCCCAAACACTAACTACCGTACTTAATAAGGAATTAAATCAAATGGAGCTAGATGATCAACAATTATTCATCTAATGATCACTACCCATCATAAATAATGGTATATAAATACATAGCTCAAAATAAACACCAAGTTATACATGTAACCTCTAATCAAAGAGGGAACAACATTAAGGAGAAAATAACTCCTAAAACTAATACTATATGTAATATTCTAATACATATATCAATGTCACAAAGAAAGTGATAAAATTACATGGGATGATTTACATAATCAAACCAAGATTTCATAGACTAAAATCACCAATTTATATACATTAAAACAAGGAATATCATGTACTATCATCCAACATATTAATGACACATTATACACCATTAAGTGTGCTATTAATACACTAAAGAAAAAAAAGGGAAACCTTTCCCCAAGTATACTGCCGTAAACCATGTAAAAGAAGGGAAAGGAGAAGCTGAAAAGCAAGTTAGAAAACTACCTTACCCATTTTCCTTCCTATGTCACTCTGGAGTTCGGCTAATGCCACTCTAAATCCCCCACTCTCGGTTGCAACATAGAAAAGAAAGAACAAAAAGAAAAAAAAAGAAGATTAGACTTAACTAGCTAACAAAGTACAACTATGAAATAGGGCAAGGAAGACTTTTTTTTCAAAAGTATTACCTCACCTGCCTTCCTTTCTCCATCACGGTTGGCAATGCCCCATTTCCATAATACCACCTCGGTCACTGCAAGAAAGGAAGAGGAAAAAAATACTGAACAGACAAGTACATTCTATGACAGGAGAGAAACACTTTAACAAGACAACACTTCCCCTTTTTTTCCCTCTCTCATACGGTTGATACATGCTACTAATACCCCCCCCCTCTTCCTTCAGAAAATCCTACCCATGCTCACCTACTGAAACCCATCTCTTCTCCCCTCTTCCTTCTCTGTTGAAAGCCTACAGATTCCTACACTCCACCGGAAACAACAGCAAACAACACCTTTCTTTCCAACCGTGAACAACAAACTGCAACCACAGTCCTTGCATTTTAATGTCCTATACTCCATCTTTCACCCTCATTCCCCATGTTCTAATTTCATACTCTACACCAACAAAAAAAAGAGAAAAACACCCACCAACTTCCCTTCATATCCAGCAATAGATCATGAGGATGAGCCATGAAACAGCTCACACCAGTAAGTAAAAGTAAGGAGTTCTTCCCAGTTTTCCTTGAAAAAATGCCATGAACCAGCCAACAACAGTATGGTAAAATCTGGTAAGAAAGTTGACATGAACTCCACGTTTTCCCTCTGTTTTTGTCCAAAAAAATGCTGCTTCCAACCTAGTTTTAAGTCTTCTCTTTGCACCAGCTGAAGGAAGTTCCCAACCCCTTCCTTGAACAAGAAACAGCCACCGAGCAACCTGCAATAACAGGCAACAACAATAGTCAAAATGAGGTCAGAAATGCATGAGCTTCTCCCGGTCTCATACAGGAAAAAAAATATAAATGAATTCATCTCTTGACCTTGTTCTCCCATCTCTCTTGCGCCAGTGGTAAGGAACTTCCAGCCTCCCTTGAACCCAAGAAACTTCCATGAAAATGACTAGCAATAACGTGGTGAGAACTGGTAAGGAAAACTGCATGAGCTCACGTTCCTTTTTCTTCTGTTATGTCCAAAGGGAAATGCTGCTTCAATCTTTGTTTTAACACCCCTCCTTGCGCCAGTTTTTAAGAGCCTTCAGTCTTCCCTTGAGTGAACAAACTGTCATCATCAACCTGCAACAACCAGAAAAAAACGACATGTAAAACAAGGTAAGGAAACACCCTCCTCTTCATCCTTTTCATATGCCGAAAGTGAAACTTTCCTTACACTCCTCCCTGCCTCATTATATGTATAGTTAGAGAGGAATAACAGTCCCTTCTACCCAGCCCAAATCTCTGCTATCACTCACCATTGATGAGCTTCAAAACAGAGGTAAAAACTAGTTAATGTAACATTCTGTTTAAGCTCCTTTCCGGTACTTTTTTTATGAAAACTGAGCCATCTTTTCCCCTCTAGGTAGCCAAGGATACTAGGTGGATCTCCACAGATTTAGCAAGGTAAAACCTCCTCTCTTGAGCTCCAAAAATCTATGCCCAAGTGCCTTGTATAACTACCGCAAGAAGGGTGACAATGCTGCGTTGTTTTTCTGCATATATGGTGATCAACCTCTGCTGCTTCCACTCTTAAAATGCCTCGGTGATGAAGTGTCCAAGAGGAAAAAAAACTGGTGAGTAGGAGTAATAATACCCTCCCTTGCATTCCATGGCTGTACGCAAGCTTTAGGAAAAAAAAACAGAACTGCACAAGCTAACTTAATCACGTACCTGTATAGTGCCGTGGAGACTTGAAGCTGGGGAAGATTTTCTGGCGATCAAACAAGGTAATATAATGCCTAAACCCCACCTTAATACTTATACTACATGTTGATAAAATGAGGGAGTCATTACCGAGAGCAGGGGAGGGTTAATTGGGGCCTTAAAACAAGGAAAAACAATGTTTAAACCACACTTTGGTATTTCAGATCCATGCTGCTGCAATGGGAGATTATTACCGAGAAGTATATATGTATGTTTCTGTTATCTGAACCGTAAACATGTATAGTATTATGAGTGATATTAGATTAGTGAAAACTGAATAATTATAGCTCCCCGTAGCCAACTTATACAATGGATGAGAAATACGTTGAATTAAATTAAGGAAAACAGAACACCAGCCGAGAGTGTGGAAGAATTTTGGGAACGTTTCAATGATACTTTGGAGCTAAATTTAAGCTATATTTAAGGCTTTTTTTAAGCCATGGTATATTACTTATTTGAACCTTAAATTGTAATTATTGAATTTTGGAGTGAGAAAAAGAATTATATAGTTTTTGGTGTTAAATGAGATTATGATAGACATAATCACCTACGAACAACTTAGGAAAATGTTGGTGAGAAATACTAAGTCATAACATGGTCTAAGTATAAATTATAAAACTTATAAACATTTAAAAGAGCAAGGGAATTATATGGGGTAAAAACCATAAATTTATAAAATATGAGGTATAGAATTTAACTAAAATCCGTAGGTATTTATTTGGGAATTTAAAAACATAAATACAAATTTTATAAAGAAAAAAAAATAAATGCAAAGATAGGAAATAAAAAGGGGCATTTCGTAAATAAAAAGAAATGTGGGTAAAGAGAGAAAGTTAATGGTCAACCTTGACTATAATGGAGGTTCGACTAAATTAGGAATTTAATTCAACTAAATTAAAGATTTAATAGATATTAAGCAAAAAGAAAAAAAATGGAATTTTAAAACTATGATAGAGGTGATCATTCGGGCGGGCGGGCCGGGTTCGGGCCGGGCCAGAGGAAAATTTTAGGTCCGTCGGGCCTATTTTCAAAAACCAAGCCCGGTTTTTTACATGTTCGGGCCGGGCCGGGCTAGGCCCGGTTTTTTCCAGACTTTGCCGAAGCCCGGCCCGCCCGGCCCGGTTTTTTAATTTTTTAATATAAATTAATAAAAAAATTTAAATTAAAATAAATATAGATAGATATATATATATAACTTAAAATTAATATTATATATATAACTTTTTTAAAATTTATTATATAATTTGTATATATTAGATAAAAATTAAATATGTATATATTACATTTTAAAAATAATAATAAATAATATAAAATCGGGCCGGGCCGGGCTTGCCCACGGGCTCAAAAAATGTGCCGCGGCCCGGCCCGGTTTTTCATTCGGGCCTAATTTTATGTCCAGGCCCGCCCGGAAGCCCTATCGGGTTCGGGCTCGTCGGGCTTTTTTACGGGCCGGGTCGGACCGGGCTGCCGGGCCGGACACTTATGATCAGCTCTAAACTATGAGGGTTATATTGTAAATTTCTGAGAGGATGAGGGTTTATAACGTGATTTCTAAGTTCCTAAGGGTCGGTTCGGATAATGGAAAGTTCTGGGGGTATTTTCGGTAATATAATAATTCAAGTGTATATATATGGCTTAATGTTAGAATGTAACAATGGTAAAACTACTAGGGTGTTAGTGTAATTTTCGGAAAATGTAGGGCTGAAGTAAAACAAATGATAACAGTAGGGCTTGTTCGTAAATTAGATAAAATTTGGTTGATTCTAGTGATTTAATGAATTAGAGATATAATATATATTTTTAATAGCCACATGTTGCATTTGTAGAAACTTGTGGGGTTAAGTTGTAGGTTACCGAAAGTTAGGGTGTAAACGGGAAATTAAAATAAGTCTGGGAGCTGTATGAGGATGGGAAGAAAATATGGGTAGGAAATTGAGATTTAAATGATTTTTATGTATAATAAGGTTAAGTGTTACAAACGTAAGTTTATGAATAAAGGGGATAAATTGTAAATAAATGAAAACTATGGGGTGGTAAATGATTTCCGAAAAATACATATGCATATATAAGTATTGTATATATATGGGTTGGAAAACCTTAGATTATAATTAAATAGGAGTGGAAATTTGACAAGAACAATATTTGGTTGTTTTTGTAAATAATTAAAGAGGGATGGGAAGGAATGTAAATTCTGAAAACTTATGTGGGCTAGTTGTGAATTTCAGAAATAAAATAGAAAAGTAAAACAAGGTCGTAATGGTATAAATGACACTATGCTAGGATAAAAGAGATACGTCCTAAGAAAATTATTATAGCATGAACATACCTCATAATAAACGTTTACATGAAATGATGAATAGATTCATTACGAGCAATGTTACAATTCGTATAACATGACTGTTAAAGAAAAAGGGAGCACATTAAATGACCGGCAAACCTCGTACGATGTTATACGGTTAGTGTAACACCCCTCTCCATAATCACGATATAATCCCTCACGTAGCAATAACTAAAAACGTCTCGCAGCGGGAAATAATTAACAATTACAAAACTCACTCGGGTGTCACCGGCCATTACTCGCCCATGCGAGCAACGTAGCCAAACTACATCCAATTTCCAAAATAAACAAACTGCTAACCGCAGTGATAACGAGAAACTCCTATACATCATACTAAGTCCATGAACCATAAACATCGACAAGTGAGCGTCTACCCAATCCTGAATACACAACCTTACCATGATACAATTCACCATCTTCATTACTATACAACATCTCCAAGTGTGGTGACAAAAGTAACACTCCAATTACCCTGTTCCTGCTCTTCAGCTCCGACAATGATCAACAACCTGTAATGGTGTAGTATCAGCGATAGACGCTGAGTATGCCGGGCCTGGACCCTAATGGTCACTTGTCATTTTTAACCATCTTATTATTAGATTGGTTTCATGCTTTTCCTTTTTACAGTTATAATCAAAACTGAAGCATAAATGTATAATATACATAAACATTAGTCATCCATCCAAACCAAACATTCATAGAGTATTTCAAATAACGTTTGTATATCGAACGTATCGAGCAATAGCAATTTAATGTACCACGTACATTCGCCGTAGCGTACCGTTTTCATATTTACTTTACCTTAGCCTTGTAGGCTCCATCCAATCATCAACACACAATAAAATAACCACAAGTATAACCAATGAACAACAAAGCGAAACAACGAGAATAATAAACAAGTATTAAGTCTCGTCCATGGTATTGTTCGCCACTGTATAAGTCTCCATTGTTTTAGCTGTTCAGTTATACCTAGTGACAATGTCTCGTTAAAACGACATGTCTCTAGCTACCCATATATTATGGCGGGTCACCCACGACAGTAGCCACTCCAACGGTAGAGTCTCCGACCAACGAGCCATTCTAGCTCACGGGAAATTTTCTTGATACTTACGGACCCGTACGCGGACATCCTGGTATCGTTTTTGTGATCATAGCGCGCACCAAGAGCCACATCCTCTTGGCTTTACTTCCATTCCATTAATTAATTAATTATACCATCGCATCGCATTACCAAATTTTCTAACACAGCAGACTAAGGTCATTAGTCCAATCCGGAGTCTGTAAACTCGGGATCCAGTGCTAGATACAAGAGCGGCGTCAATGCTCCGTATAAAAGTCTCAGATAATATGTATATGTTATTATCATAGTGCTACAACGTTTTACTTACATTCCTTATATTTCATATAAGATAGCACCATAGCCACTAGTTCGTTTTATATATAGGTTCATATATACGAACCAATACTGTTAACTCAACAATAGTAAATAATAAGCAGCTATAAATATACAGTTCATGCATATTAATTATCACATTCAGACAAACAATCTTATCACAGATCACACAGATGTCTGAACTGAGGAAGTCCTCGGAGACAATCAAAGACTCATAACAACATACAAGTTATATCAACCAAATCCGAGCCCAAGGAGCAACCTTAGGATAACTCGGATCAAACCCCTTTACATACAGTTCACCCTGTCTGTATTACGGTGGAGTATGAATCAGCAAGATCCTACGCTCCGTGTAGTCCACTAGCTCATCAAGCGTCCTTGTCAGAAGTATACTCTAAACGGTAATAAAACTACAAGTCAGTCTCCATGACTAACTACATCCGGTATTTCCGAATAGTAAGTAACCCCGACAGTTCACCCCTGTTTTCTACAGTTGTTGTTACGGGTTTCTCTAAAACAGTCGGTTTTGTTACTTAAAAATCGTACGTCAAAACTATTTCAACTGCTAAGTTTAATTCCTTATATTTCTTTTAATCTTATCCACATCTAGTTTAGGTACGTAACCTATAGTTGCATGTAAGCATGCATTCTTATATTATATATTTTTTTTCCATCATCCATTATAATTCTTTGTATTTCATTACCCATTATCTTAGCAAAATTCATAGCTTATAGTTTGTAACTATATTCTTTTTCCAAACAACCACCACCATTAAATCATAAGGTTTTCAACCAAAATATATTTATCCACCTTATATACATTATTCTTGTGTATGTATATATTTTTACCACATAGGTAATTCTCATGAGTTTCATAAACTCTTGTATTTTATGTTACATTTTATCATCTTTTATTGGATGATTATTCCCATTAGTTGTATTATATTATACAACTTATATTAAGATTATTATCCTAATATCATGTAACATCTTATGTTGTATAATTACAACTCCTAAGGTTTATTCCATAAACACCTTAGTTTATGAATCTCATTTATTTATAGTTTGTCACATTATTTTATGTGAGTACCCTTCCTATATTAATTCCATCTAAACCATATCATTGTCATAACATTTATAACATTATAGACCTTATTCTAAAATTCATCTTTCAACTCTTATTAACTCAGTATAGCCCTTAACTTAATTTAAATTCCGTTTTGACCACATAACATTATGTAATGTTATACCATATACTAATATCATACTATGTGATATTTTTATTCCCTTTAACTTATAACCTATAGTTTTTATACAAAACTATTTATTATTGCCTCTTAGGCACCATAAGAAAGTCTTATTCTTTTCCATAAACCATAGTTTCCTTTATTTACAAAATCACCCCTTTCTTTTTACCATGTTATATATACCATTTAATATAACATTTCTAACTTATAAAAGGTATAACCTATGGTTATTTTTTGTAAATTCCGAACAGCCCTTGTGCTATTCTATAATTGCCATTTGGCCCTATTTATAACATATAGTTCTTCCATATCATTAAAACCATATTTATACACATATCTTAATAAATTCTCTTAATAATTCTAAAAATCACCAAATTCCACCAAAGGGTTATAAATATCCTTATTAACCCATATACTTTTGATATTTACCATACCACCATCTATTTTTCTCCAAAGTGTCATAATGACATAATAACTATATATTATACATATACAGTTCATTTTAATTCCAGAATCCACCAAATAAATTCCTAAAAATTCCTAATAGCCCATGGGTGTTTAAAATACCATTTTACCCTTAATTTTCGGTAATAACATATTCACCACATATGTTATAAAAATATTACCCTTAAATACATAACCTATTATAAACCTTAAATAAGTTATCTAACTTATTTATTTTGGTCAAAACCTAGCATATGGTCAATGTTGACCACCTTAATATTTCCTTGGCCACCAATTCCTTATAATTACGATTTAGTACCCAAACTTTCTAAAATTCACCATTTAACCCCAAAACTTTATAAAATCTTATAAACTTTATTTTAACCCCTTTTTACCTCTAATTTTCGGCCTTATTATTCTAAAGCCCCTAAATTTAATTTAATTACACCTAATACCCCATTTATTTTCGGTAATGCATTTATACTACTTAAACTTAATTAAAAGCTTGTAAATGCATAAATAAAATGGCCTAAAATACATGGCCTTATTACAAACATTGGCTTGCAAAATAAATTACACATAAATGTCCCAAAACACTTATAATTCTCGGTCTCACCTCACAACTTTCATTTAATTACCAAACTTCCACATAATGTCTTAAATTTGACAATTATGTTAATTAAATCTCTTATGACTAGCTTAATTTATCTTAGTCATTTTTTTTCCATTTCTAGGTCAATATAACCCATATTTATCATTTCACTCTCGGCCATATTTATATATAAGCTTAGAAATTATAAAAAAAACATAGATTTAAGGTGTTTATACCTTGATTTGCTTGAATAATTCCTTGTTTGAATTCGGCCAGCCTTAGATAAAATTCCCAAAGCTTCTCTTGCATGTTTCAAACAGCAAAAAAGGCCTAGTTAGTCTCCAAGAAAGATCTAACCATAAGAAGTAATTTAATGTAAGATTTAAGGCAAAAATCACCTTAAAAATGCAAGGAGAGTTCAAGATGATTTTGGCCTGAATCAAACACACCACAAGGTGTTAGATCCACCATATTGACATAGGAAATAGCTAGATCTCAACAAGCTACCTTGTTATTAGGTTTTACCTTGGAAAAATGCCTTAAAAGAGGGTATTTCCTTTGGATCTCGGCCACCCTTGCTACAAATGGCTAACCAACTGATTCCACATGAAAAGGAGAAGAAAATAAGGCTAGGACCAAAGTTTCACAGCCGAACTTGAAGGGAATCAAAAGTTATGAGCTTAAAGCACATTTTTACCTTAAATGGTCAAGACTTGAACTTTCCTCCTTATATCTGGTTATGTACGAAACCAACACTTCCTTTAACCTCCAAATCACTCTACATAGATGTATAGAAAAGGTTGGAGTGTAGATCAATCGAAAAAGGAAGGAAAGATGAAGAAAATGGGCATTTTTATGCCTTAAGAGCTTACCTAGAGCTTGAAACCTCATCAATGGTGCTTGGAACTCTTACCTACGGTGGATAGGAGCCAAAGGGAGCTCAAGGACAGAGCAACCTCGGCTGAAGAGAAGAAATGAAGGGGAAAGACCTAATATTGCCTTAAAGCACCTTTTTGCATTTTTTTATGATTTCCTTGCTTTGATGACTCATCAAGTCTGATTGGGGTTGGATAATTGGAGCTCAATCAGTGGATACAAGAGGAGGAAGCAGCCATCCAAGATAAGGGAAGGTAGGGTAGTGTTTGATTCAAATTTTGATTGAAAATGGAGTAAATATGTTACTTTAATTCATTTAATGAATGTGTGACTCATCTCTTGTCTTGTACCAGCTTGGAGCACCGAAATGCAAGGAGGAAGAGGAGCAAGTGGAGGCTCCAATTCGGCTGGCTCACATGGGTGAGGTAAGTGGAGCCCTCTTTTTTTGTTTTATAAGGTAAAGTTTGTCTTTTTTTGTTATTTTATGTAAAAGTAAGAGCATATATTTAATTGTCACATGTCTCTTGTCTCTTGGTCTGTTAAGAGACTTAATTATCTGATTTTATGTAGTCCATTTCGTGGTCAATGGTCAACATTGACCAACTTAGTCAATGTTGACCCAAACGGGCCCCACATTAGGGTTTTATTAATATTTTAATATTAAATTTGTAAAAATTCGTAAATTTCTGGAATTAAATTCCTAATATCATATAATATGATATTTTATTATATTTAAAGGTAATTATGACCTTTTAGCCCATCTAAAACCAATTTAAAAGGCGATTACACAAAAACGTGCTTTAAGGAGTTTTAGTGCACATTTTGTGTCGCCAGGTGTTTCTGAGCTCTGTTTCCTTTGACAACGGTTTTGTTGTGTTCCTTACATGATACTTGATCATGGTATTCAATTTTATATCATTTAGAGGTCATTTGATTTTTAAGGTTTTCCTAGAGCACCTTTTTGCCCTTTTTGACCTTGAAGCATGTAAATGCTTTTTCTTTGTGTTGGAGTGTTGTCCAACGGTTATAATATGTTTAATATTATGTTAATATACTTAGGACAAATTTTTAGGTCCTAAGAAGTTCATTTGGGTATTTATTTACCCTTAATAGTCAAAGGGTGCAACATCTTGTTTTGTGTTGACCGCTGTTGTTCTCAGTTGACTTTTAAGGCATGTTTAGGCCTTAATTAATGTGATTAAATATTTAATCCATGTTTTATTAATTTGGGGTATTTCAATCTACCCCCCTTAAAAAGACTTCGTCCCGAAGTCTCTTAATCAAATAGGTAAGTATATATAAATGTATAACTACCCATTGTTCCCATCATGTATATCTATGTGATATATCATTTACATACATCGTGTTGCGCTTATACAGCACATAGCCATCACGTTGTGGCATTAGTTCAATCATATATGGATATAGGTGATCCATCAGCACCATCATTTCCTATCAGTTCTACCAACCCTGACAACCTCCCTGAGGTGTCCATAACATTCCATTGTTCCACATTCCATATCTAATGATTCATTTCGTATCTAGGTGATACCATATGTAATCATTCTATAAAGCAATATGAATACATATCACAAATAGTATCAGAAAAGTACTACACACATGGTGTACATACAATCATTCAAATAAGTATCTCATAAGATACATACATTCAAGTGTACATCACACACAAACAAACCAAACAACGCACGCCCCGTGTACCAACCATAACCAACAAAACCAACTCACTGTATGCTATGCATAGTAAATAATTCACATACTAATCAAACAAACCTCGTATGCCCCGCACACCACCAATTCTCTTTTTTTTTTTTTGTATGCAATGCATATCAAACAGCCAAAACTTAGTGCACACATGTGCACACCCAAGAGGCTCTACCCCCCTTAAAAAGGGTTACGCCCCCGTACCCCACAAGTATACAACAGCCGCTCAACAAGGAGCGCTGGATACTTGGCTCTCAAAGAGTTCTCCAACTCGTGGATTATCCTCATATCAGAGAGACGGGTATGACTCTAGCCCTTCTGGGCTTCACAATACATAAAGGGTGAGGCACTGATCTATTTGTGCTCTCTCCCAAGTTTATTCTTATGGGCCCACTCGCTCCGTATGAGGTGCAGACCCATGAACCTATGCTCAATTTGCCTCTTTTTTTTTGCTGTGAATCCACTCGTTTGGATCACTAGCATACATGCGTGTGTCTTCTCTCACTGACATTCAGTTTGAGATGTAATATGACATTGGCTACTGTTAGTACTTAGTGCTCTTTGCACTTGTCTTTGTAATACTAAGACGTACCAGCCTATATGTCCACAAGGATGATGTTTCATCCATGTCTCTTGGTAGGTTTGTTCCAGAGTAACACACTGTTGTAGTTATTTTTTTACACACTCTTGTTGATATCCACTTTATCTTTCTGCATTCCCATTAGATTAATAACTGCACGAGTGCAATACCAAAACACTCAGTCATACAGAGTGCAGAGGCGTAAACGCTCAACAGCTAATATCCAATGAGGCAAATAGAAAAGATGTGCGAACTATCCCGTGAGGGGTACATTCCGAATCCACTGTTCCTTGCTTAAGGTATCTACTATCATAGCTTTATCTTTTCTCTGTGCGTAATCACGCGTTTATGTCCATATCATCTGGTAGATTTCCTCTGGATTGCAAGAATTTGCTTGCTCCTTATGAGGGTTCTACATATTATTCGTCCATAATGGGTTTCCATGTTCTTATCCTTAGGTTTCACGTCCTGAAAGGTTTCCTTGTCTTCTCTGTATACTGCCTACTGCTATCTGCTGAAGGTTCTTGATTTCTCTAGCCTGTTGGTTTAACTGCGGCTCTTCTCGTCCATCTTCGAGGTAGTCCGTCTTACTGTCCGTAGAATGGAGTTGACTACTTCTCGTGTTCCTAACACTACTTGTCTACTTGCATAGGGTACCGTACTGATACATTACTACTTACCCGACTAACTTATAAATAAGTCTGTCAGGCCCACATGCTCCTAACGGAGTGCGGTCGTCCCATGTCTCGTTTAGTAAACTGGTAATGTCTGTCACACGGTTGTTGTGAAGTATTCTTTTGTCAATCTCCCTTTGATGGATATCCCTTTTTTTTTCTTCTTTTTTTTTTTTGTCTTCTTTTTGCTTCTGCTTCTTTTTTTTGTCTAATAGTTCGTGTTATCGGTTATCCTGTAATAAGTGTTATTGCCTTTATGGCATCCGTGGTAATTCGTATCATAGACTGGTATTATTCAACTCGGTGTAAATAAAATCCGTGCTATATTATCAAACTTGTTTCTCCTTTTTTTTTGATCTCATTGAGTACAACACGTTTTCCTTTTTCTCCCTGCTTTTTTTTATCATATCTCATCCATAGTTCATATTCGTCCCCTCATCCATGTAATTGGATGTATTGCAGATTGCATCATAGCTTGAGCAACTTGGCTCTTCACTTCCCAACCATCCTCACTGACGGTGGTGCATCTACAAAGGGTATGCTTGTCCATGAGGACTAAACATTCATCACTAGTAGTGACTAGCATCAAATGCGGGTATACACTGATGGTATTTGGCTAATAAGCCCTGTCTGAAAATTTCCAACAATCTAAACTGGTGTGGTTTACAGTCATAGTGGCTGTATAGTTTCCCCAGTTGCAGTGGTTGGACTAACGGTCCTTCCAACGTTGCATGGGTTTCTAATCTCAAGGTTTGTATGAAAAAGTTTGAAAAAAAACAGTTTTTTTTATAAAGGTTAAAAGAGTAGTAGTTGTAGTAGTTGCATTTGCAGTAGCTGTTACTGTTGCTGTCGCTGCACTTGCTGTAGCAAGTGCGCAAGACAGATGGAAATTTCAGTAGTTTATTGTCATAGCGCTTGCAATTGCAAGTGCGCCATGCAGGTGGAAATTCTGGTTCAGTAATTCCCGGTCTCATTGACTCTTCGTCATTTGAGTATTGCTACATGATAATGTAAGTATTAACATTCTGTTCATATATATTTTCCGTCAAGGTTTAAAGCTTACTGGTACTGAGTACACATAATCTCAGAAGTCATACACAAATGGCGAGTGGTCCCCGACACACTCCCATATACTAATAACATAGGTCTGTTTAACATCCAAGGTAAGTACATAGCAAAGTAAGTAAACGAAGTCTTCCACCAGCGGTCTCATGGAGTTAGGGTACTCATGCCCTATCTACTCTCTTGCCTTTATAGGCTCCAGCATCAGTAGATGTCTGGCCATCCTGACCGCCTCGTGGTACTCCAGATCCTCCAGCTGAGGTCTTCTGAGTATTCTTTGGTGGCATGTAATTACGGCTCTCTGGATTCATCCAGCATCCGAATTCCCTATGGCCCTCTTTGTGGCAGCACCGACACTCGACTTTGCGGCCTTCGCAGTCGACCCCAGGATGGTCTTTCCCACAACGCTTACAGTAAGAGTGGCGCTGGGGCTGTCCGGTGCCTGATAGTAGTATTTAAGTTTAAGTTAAAATCTGTTGATTTAGAGGTTAAGATTATATTTGAATTTAAGAGGTAGGTGTTCTCACCCTTAGGAGGTGCAGATCTCAGAGGCTTAGCATCAATAGCTGGGCTGGTCAACTGAAGGACAGGCTCTTTCCCTTTCTTTCCCTTGTGACCTTGTTGCCCTTTCTTTTGGAAAAACTTCCTGTTTAAATGTTTCGGGTCAGTATTTATAAGATATTTAGTATGGTAAACAATTTAGAGTGGGATAAGTCCTTACTTTCCCCTTTTTTTTTCTGGCTATCGCCTGAAGACGCTCCTCCACTCTCAGACTCTTCCTCAGGGTTCTTCCTTTTCTTTGCCCCTAGAGTCTCTTCCCGAGTCTGGAGCATTAGCTCCGTCCTCGAGGCAGTCTCATAACACTCCTGGAATCTCCTTGGTAAGTTCTCACTAAGCTAATTGGTATTGCAGTAAGTAAAGAATTTTATGGCTTTCATGTTAGCACCTGGATGGTAGTGTAGAGGGTAGCACCCATCGCCATCTGAATGCGAAATAATAGTCCTCCCCGGAACTTCTCGACCTTCACGGTCTCTGAGTAATCCACACCGGGAATGAAGTCCAGCGGACCAATGAATCGAGCGTAGTACTCATCCACGGTCAGACCTCCTTGGGTCAGTGTCTCGGACTCCTGGCGCTTCTTCTGTTTGAGATGTGCTGGGTAGTACTTCCCTCTCAGCAACTCGACAAAGGCAGCCCACGAAAAGTCGGGCGTAGCCAGGTGATGGTCCTTGACCAACCTCCACCAAGTGCTGGCTGCATCCTTCAGATGGAAAGCAGCAATGGCGACCTTCTTGTCGTCTGGTACCCGTAAAGCTTCAAATGTTTTCTCATGTTCAACAATGTAACGTTCCAAAGCCACGGGGTCTGGTTCCCCAGAATATATAGGTGGTCGGGTCTCACTAACTGACTTTAGCCAGTTCGTTTCCCTGGGCTGTGGGTGGGCTGGTGCTCCTCCTATCTGAGTACCCAGCTGTGCAAGAACGGCTGCAACCGTCTCAGCAACTCCTGGAATACCGGGGTCACCGCCTCCACCTCTACCAGTACCACGCCCTCTAGTTCCACCAGACATCTGTAGTACAGTATGTCACATAAATATTCGGTAAATTACCGTACACAACCAACAGATATTAAGTCGCCTTAAAGGCTAACCTGTCACGCAATTTGCGTTACTAGACACAATATCTCTTAAGACGAATCGTCTTGTACTTCCCAAACGTTTCCCAATATTTCCCAATTCCTAAGCTCACTGTCTTAACCTACTTTCTCGTCATCAGAGCGGTACTCCGCTCTGATACCACTTTTGTAACACCCCTCTCCATAATCACGATATAATCCCTCACGTAGTAATAACTAAAAACTTCTCGTAGCGGGAAATAATTAACAATTACAAAACTCACTCGGGTGTCACCGGCCATTACTCGCCCATGCGAGCAACGTAGCCAAACTACATCCAATTTCCAAAATAAACAAACTGCTAACCACAGTGATAACGAAAACTCCTATACATCATACTAAGTTCATGAACCATAAACATCGACAAGTGAGCGTCTACCCAATCCTGAATACACAACCTTACCATGATACAATTCACCATCTTCATTACTATACAACATCTCCAAGTGTGGTGACAAAAGTAACACTCCAATTACCCTGTTCCTGCTCTTCAGCTCCGACAATGATCAACAACCTGTAATGGTGCAGTATCAGCGATAGACGCTAAGTATGCCAGGCCTGGACCCTAATGGTCACTTGTCATTTTTAACCATCTTATTATTAGATTGGTTTCATGCTTTTTCCTTTTTACAGTTATAATCAAAACTGAAGCATAAATGTATAATATACATAAACATTAGTCATCCATCCAAACCAAACATTCATAGAGTATTTCAAATAACGTTTGTATATCGAACGTATCGAGCAATAGCAATTTAATGTACCACGTACATTCGCCGTAGCGTACCGTTTTCATATTTACTTTACCTTAGCCTTGTAGGCTCCATCCAACCATCAACACACAATAAAATAACCACAAGTATAACCAATGAACAACAAAGCGAAACAACGAGAATAATAAACAAGTATTAAGTCTCGTCCATTGTAACACCCCAACCGCTAATCCTTCCATCATCCTCTAGTCAATCCCATACTTACCCTTCTCGCAGCGGAATACTTACTTACTCCCGGCGGGTGATACAACGCCGTTAACCCTCCAAGGTTAACCAGGCTACTATTACTTACTGTTTCGGTCTGATGATTAGAATGAAATACATACATACTACTTACTTTACAATACCAAATACTTAGCTTACATTTGATTACCGAGTATCCAAGTTATACGAATTACAATCCAGTGCTACTTCCCAAAAATTAAGAGTTATACATTCTCTCCATACTATCCAATCATGAATTCATTATCCAACAAGGTGTACCACATGGTACACCGGCTACACAAAAGGGCCTTAGCCGTGTACAACTCAGTACACCATCTAATCCCATTACTACTCCAAAAAGAATCACATCTTGACCTTACTTTACCTTCACGCCTCGCGGGTACCTGTGGAGTAAAACATTCCCCCTAGGGGGTCAACTTACGCTGCATATGATAACCGCATACCCCGCGTACTAGCGAGGGTACGCCAATTATTTGGTCGAGTACATGCGGTTCGTTTCATTCATACATACATACATGCTTTATACAATACAATACAATACATTACATTCATTTCACCAAGCATACTTACATACAATACATACAAGGAATGCAATACAAGTCATTCATTCATACTTACCATACTCACCGCATCACGGAGATACAATTCTCCAATACATACAAAGGTCTTGTTAGCCTTATTACACACCCGGGTTAATCGGGGCTCAATACTTTTACTCCGGGTCAATGACTTACAATAGTCAAGACCAATACAAATACAATACTTACTTCTTACATACTTTACTTCCAGTTAAGTCGGTATGACCTCCGGGCAGGGATTACTACATCCCACCACCGGGCTTTAATGTGGCCCACTAATCCAGGATGCTACCCATTCAAGGGATTTGGTCCATGGAAAAGATTATAGCCAGGATTCGGATCCAACCTCTTGTGTTTCCTTATCCTCACGCGTGGCCGAAACTATATCGGGCTTCTACTCATTCCATTTACTCATTACTCATGTTAGGAGTTAGATTGTTAGGAATTAGTAGAAGTCCATACTTACTTCCATACATACATACATACACAAGTACTCGTACTTACACATACATTTCATTTCCATTCATACATTTCATGAATTATACAAACTAAATGTTCAGAGCATAAAACAAGAACAATATAGTTCAAACACGATTAAGTGCAATATAAGTCCGATTCGTGCATTTATCTTGTTGGTGATCACATAAGCACACAAATCGGGGTAACCAAGTTAGGATACAGGGCATGAAGAAATCATACCGTTCACCGTCATAGGGTACTACCGGTTCCTTTGGAGCTCAACTATGGGATTCCTATACATACATGAAGTAGTATGATCAATGATCTATTATTGATCTACTTACTCCTTCATTGATGTTTTCAATGCATACTTACTACTCCATTACTTTCTTACTTGGTTATAAAACCATTCTTTCCTTTACTACTTCATAAACTTACTTCCTTACACATTTACTTACTTTCTTACCATTATCACTTCATTAATGGTGTATTACTACTTATGTATGCATACCGGTGTATAGGCATATACATATACATACATATGATTACTATAGTCATATTATAAAAACATTTTTTTGGGCCGTCCGACCCACCGTCCGACCCAACCCTGGGTCGGACCATTCCAGTAGGTTTTCGTCCTCTGAAATTACTCCCATCCGACCCAGCACTATTCCGTCCGACCCATACACCTCTGGGTCGGACCATTCCAGAAAGTTTCGATTCTGAGACTTAGCTCCGTCCGACCCAGGCTCTGGGTCGGACGAAGTCAGAAACTTCGCCATTAGAAAATTTTCCCGTCCGACTCACGGCCCTGGGTCGGACCATTCCAGAAAGAATTACCATCGTTTCTCAAGGCCCGTCCGACCCACGTCCGACTCACGGCTCTGGGTCGGACGGTTCCAGAAAGTTTATTTTCGTTGTTCAGGCCTTGTCCGACCCAGCGTCCGATCCAGATGTGGGTCGGACAGTAGCAGAACTTTGCTACAGGCCTTGTTTTCTTTTCCCAATTTCACCCATTGCTTCCCTATTCTTCCTACATGCATCCTAACATGTTTTAGTGCTATTTAGACACTCTAAATCATGCTAATTCATTCCTTAATACATTACACAATCCTATGCTTATTTATACACTCAATTTCCCCAAGTTTCAACTCAACACTCCCATTGTTTCTTCCCTTATACCTTATGCTACAGATTTTTCCCTCTACTCTTATACTCCAATACCTCCTCATCCAATGCCACTCTTAGCATCTTAAATACATTAGCTCACAACCTAGTTCCATCTCATTTACAAACCCATATTCAAATCTGTTACAAGGTACTAACATTCCTCCTAAACTCTCCAAATACTTCCTCTTCTTAAACAACTCAAGTCCTCTCCTTTCTACACAAATTTTGACATGGTCTCCCCTATAATTCTTACTTTCTCCACACATTATTTCAGCTCACAAATTCACATTCTCACAACCTGTTTACACAACACTTCTTATACACACAATTCAACTCTAATATACACATTACAATTCCTGCACATATATACATACTACCCATTGTTTTCCCAAGCTTTTAAACTTCATTTAAAACTTCAAAACTGTTACATTCTTTCCTCCAATACACTACTACATTACCACTACTCATTACTCAAATACATTACTTGTTTTTGATACTCAAAACTGTTACAACACAATTACACAACTAACTCAAGGTAAGGGCATTTACCTTGTCTTGTTAGTTTCCTTTCTATCCTTTCCTCTTCTCTTCTTTTCTTCTCTTTGTTCTCGGTCCCAATAGGGTTCCCACACACAAAGTGCTACAGCACATAATACATACACCATACCATTTAGCATTCATTTTTATACTAACCCTAGAATTTGAGTTTTAGGGTTTAGAAAAGAGTGTTACCTTCCAATGAATGGATAAAGCTCTTGACTAGTGAAAGAACAAGATTTCTAGCCCACAAGAGAAGCCAAATCGGCTGGAGCAAGAAGAACAAAGCATTCAAAACCGAAAAATTCTTAAAATGCCAATGAGAGCTAGAAACGATGGATTTTCGAATTTCTTTTTACCTCAAGATGATAAGGAGGTGAAGGTGCTTCTAATGGTGGACTTGAATCTTCAAATGGAGAATACCCACCGAAATGAAAGTGGTCGTTTTCGATTTTTGAAAAGATGGAGACGTTCTCCTTTGCAAGGGGATTCTAGTGGTATGGTTTTTATGATTTTTGGACAAGGTTTGAGCCTTCAAAATTGAGAGAGAAGGAGAGGGCTGGTTGGGTTGTCCAAATCGCCATTGTCATCGTTCAAGGAGGAAGAAGAGAGAATAGGGAGGTGAGAGAATCGAGAGAGAGAGAGAGGGGATGGGTAGAGGAGAGAGAGTTTTATTTGCCTTTTTACTTATTTCTTTTGTCCTCTTGTTACTAAAGACAAATAAAGAAGAGGAATTAAGAGAGGAGGGCTCATTTAATCGGCCCACATATGCACACACACTCACATTTTTATTTTTATTTGCAAGGTGGACACACTAAGTTTGTTTAATTGTATTTTCACCCCACAACTTACCGGTTGTTACCGTTTTCACTAACCGGTACCCGTTTTCCGGAATTTTCTCGTTTAATTAATTTTATTGGTTCTAAAGCCCCACTAATATTTATTAGTGACTATTTAGTTGACCAAAGTTGTTACGAGTCTACTTGACCCGCTTAAAGTCACGTTTTCCCGGTTTCCTCGAAAAACGCGTTTTAAGGTTCGTTTATGCTTTTAACCCATTTTAAAGGTCCGTTTTCTTCGGGATTTGTTCCCTAGTATTTATTTTAGTGTAATTAAGCTTTTAAAAGTATAATTAGCCTAATTAATCACTGTTTTTAATTACGGGGTATTTCATCCATGGTATTGTTCGCCACTGTATAAGTCTCCATTGTTTTAGCTGTTCAGTTATACCTAGTGACAATGTCTCGTTAAAACGACATGTCTCTAGTTACCCATATATTATGGCGGGTCACCCACGGCAGTAGCCACTCCAACGGTAGAGTCTCCGACCAATGAGCCATTCTAGCTCACGGGAAATTTTCTTGATACTTACGGACCCGTACGCGGACATCCTGGTATCGTTTTTGTGATCACACGCGCACCAAGAGCCACATCCTCTTGGCTTTACTTCCATTCCATTAATTAATTAATTATACCATCGCATCGCATTACCAAATTTTCTAACACAGCAGACTAAGGTCATTAGTCCAATCCGGAGTCTGTAAACTCGGGATCCAGTGCTAGATACAAGAGCGGCGTATAGAAAGGCCAATGCTCCGTATAAAAGTCTCAGATAATATGTATATGTTATTATCATAGTGCTACAACGTTTTACTTACGTTCCTTATATTTATAATATAGCACCATAGCCGCTAGTTCGTTTTATATATAGGTTCATATATACGAACCAATACTGTTAACTCAACAACAGTAAATAATAAGCAGCTATAAATATACAGTTCATGCATATTAATTATCACATTCAGACAAACAATCTTATCACAGATCACACAGATGTCTGAACTGAGGAAGTCCTCGGAGACAATCAAAGACTCATAAAACATACAAGTTATATCAACCAAATCCGAGCCCAAGGAGAACCATAGGACAACTCGGATCAAACCCCTTTACATACGTTCACCCTGTCTATATTACGGTGGAGTATGAATCAGCAAGATCCTACGCTCCGTGTAGTCCGCTAGCTCGTCAAGCGTCCTTGTCAGAAGTATACTCTAAACGGTAATAAAACTACAAGTCAGTCTCCATGACTAACTACATCTGGTATTTCCGAATAGTAAGTAACCCCGACAGTTCACCCCAGTTTTCTACAGTTGTTGTTACGGGTTTCTCTAAAACAGTCGGTTTTGTTACTTAAAACTCGTACGTCAAAACTATTTCAACTTTAAGTTTAATTCCTTATATTTCTTTTAATCTTATCCACATCTAGTTTAGGTACGTACTAACCTAGTTGCATGTATGCATGCATTCTTATATATATATTTTTTTTTCCATCATCCATTATAATTCTTTGTATTTCATTACCCATTATCTTAGCAAAATTCATAGCTTATAGTTTGTAACTATTCTTTTTCCAAATAACCACCACCATTAAATCATAAGGTTTTCAACCAAAATATATTTATCCACCTTATATACATTATTCTTGTGTATGTATATATTTTTACCACGTAGGTAATTCTCATGAGTTTCATAAACTCTTGTATTTATGTTTACATTTTATCATCTTTTATTGGATGATTATTCCCATTAGTTGTATTATATTATACAACTTATATTAAGATTATTATCCTAATATCATGTAACATCTTATGTTGTATAATTACAACTCCTAAGGTTTATTCCATAAACACCTTAGTTTATAAATCTCATTTATTTATAGTTTGTCACATTATTTTATGTGAGTACCCTTCCTTATATTAATTCCATCTAAACCATATCATTGTCATAACATTTTTAACATTATAGACCTTAGTCTAAATTCATCTTTCAACTCTTATTAACTCAGTATAGCCCTTAACTTAATTTAAATTCCGTTTTGACCATATAACATTATGTAATGTTATACCATATACTAATATCATACTATGTGATATTTTATTCCCTTTAACTTATAACCTATAGTTTTTATACAAAACTATTTATTATTGCCTCTTAGGCACCATAAGAAAATCTTATTCTTTTCCATAAACCATAGTTTCCTTTATTTACAAAATCACCCCTTTCTTTTTACCATGTTATATATACCATTTAATATAACATTTCTAACTTATAAAAGAGTATAACCTATGGTTATTTTTTGTAAATTCCGAACAGCCCTTGTGCTATTCTATAATTGCCATTTGGCCCTATTTATAACATATAGTTCTTCCATATCATTAAAACCAATTTTATACACATATCTTAATAAATTCTCTTAATAATTCTAAAAATCACCAAATTCCACCAAAGGGTTATAAATATCCTTATTAACCCATATACTTTTGATATTTACCATACCACCATCTATTTTTCTCCAAAGTGTCATAATGACATAATAACTATATATTATACATATAGTTCATTTTAATTCCAAAATCCACCAAATAAATTCCTAAAAATTCCTAATAGCCCATGGGTGTTTAAAATACCATTTTACACCCTTAATTTTCGGTAATAACATATTCACCACATAGTTATAAAAATATTACCCTTAAATACATAACCTATTATAAAACGTTAAATAAGTTATCTAACTTATTTATTTTGGTCAAAACCTAGCATATGGTCAATGTTGACCACCTTAATATTTCCTTGACCACCAATTCCTTATAATTACGGTTTAGTACCCAAACTTTCTAAAATTCACCATTTAACCCCAAAACTTTATAAAATCTTATAAACTTTTTTTAACCCCTTTTTACCTCTAATTTTCGGCCTTATTATTCTAAAGCCCCCAAATTTAATTTAATTACACCTAATACCCCATTTATTTTCGGTAATGCATTTATACTACTTAAACTTAATTAAAAGCTGTAAATGATAAATAAAATGGCCTAAAACACATGGCCTTATTACAAATATTGGCTTGCAAAATAAATTACACATAAATGTCCCTAAAAACACTTATAATTCTCGGCCTCACCTCACAACTTTCATTTAATTACCAAACTTCCACATAATGTCTTAAATTTGACAATTATGTTAATTAAATCTCTTAAATGACTAGCTTAATTTATCTTAGTCATTTTTTTCCATTTCTAGGTCAATATAACCCATATTTATCATTTCACTCTCGGCCATATTTATATATAAGCTTAGAAATTATAAAAAAAAACATAGATTTAAGGTGTTTATACCTTGATTGCTTGAATAATTCCTTGTTTGAATTCGGCCAGCCTTAGAAAATTCCAAAGCTTCTCTTGCATGTTTCAAACAGCAAACAAGGCCTAGTTAGTCTCCAAGAAAGATCTAACCATAAGAAGTAATTTAATGTAAGATTTAAGACAAAAATCACCTTAAAATGCAAGGAGAGTTCAAGATGATTTTGTCCTGAATCAAACACACCACAAGGTGTTAGATCCACCATATTGACATAGGAAATAGCTAGATCTCAACAAGCTACCTTGTTATTAGGTTTTACCTTGGAAAAATGCCTTAAAAGAGGGTATTTCCTTTGGATCTCGGCCACCCTTGCTCCAAATGGCTAACCAACTGATTCCACATGAAAAGAAAGAGAAAATAAGGCTAGGACCAAAGTTTCACAGCCGAACTTGAAGGGAATCAAAAGTTATGAGCTTAAAGCACATTTTACCTTAAATGGTCAAGACTTGAACTTTCCTCCTTAGATCTGGTTATGTACGAAACCAACACTTCCTTTAACCTCCAAATCACTCTACATAGATGTATAGAAAAGGTTGGAGTGTAGATCAATCGAAAAAGGAAGGAAAGATGAAGAAAATGGGCATTTTTATGCCTTAAGAGCTTACCTAGAGCTTGAAACCTCATCAATGGTGCTTGGAACTCTTACCTACGGTGGAGAGGAGCCAAAGGGAGCTCAAGGACAGAGCAACCTTGGATGAAGAGAGAAATGAAGGGGAAAGACCTAATATTGCCTTAAAGCACCTTTTTGCATTTTTTTATGATTTCCTTGCTTTGATGACTCATCAAGTATGATTGGGGTTGGATAATTGGAGCTCAATCAGTGGAGACAAGAGGAGGAAACAGCCGTCCAAGATAAGGGAAGGTAGGGTAGTGTTTGATTCAAATTTTGATTGAAAATGGAGTAAATATGTTACTTTAATTCATTTAATGAATGTGTGACTCATCTTGTCTTGTACCAGCTTGGAGCACCGAAATGCAAGGAGAAAGAGGAGCAAGTGGAGGCTCCAATTCGGCTGGCTCACATGGGTGAGGTAAGTGGAGCCCACTTTTTTTGTTTTATAAGGTAAAGTTTGTCTTTTTTTGTTATTTTATGTAAAAGTAAGAGCATATATTTAATTGTCCATGTCTCTTGTCTCTTGGTCTGTTAAGAGACTTAATTATCTGATTTTATGTAGTCCATTTCGTGGTCAATGGTCAACATTGACCAACTTAGTCAATGTTGACCCAAACGGGCCCCACATTAGGGTTTTATTAATATTTTAATATTAAATTTGTAAAAATTTGTAAATTTCTGGAATTAAATTCCTAATATCATATAATATGATATTTTATTATATTTAAAGGTAATTATGACCTTTTAGCCCATCTAAACCAATTTAAAAGGCGATTACACAAAAACGTGCTTTAAGGAGTTTTAGTGCACATTTTGTGTCGCCAGGTGTTTCTGAGCTCTGTTTCCTTTGAAAATGGTTTTGTTGTGTTCCTTACATGATACTTGATCATGGTATTCAATTTATATCATTTAGAGGTCATTTGATTTTTAAGGTTTTCCTAGAGCACCTTTTTGCCCTTTTTGACCTTGAAGCATGTAAATGCTTTTTCTTTGTGTTGGAGTGTTGTCCAACGGTTATAATATGTTTAATATTATGTTAATATACTTAGGACAAATTTTTAGGTCCTAAGAAGTTCATTTGGGTATTTATTTACCCTTAATAGTCAAAGGGTGCAACATCTTGTTTTGTGTTGACCGTTGTTGTTCTCAGTTGACTTTTAAGGCATGTTTAGGCCTTAATTAATGTGATTAAATATTTAATCCATGTTTTATTAATTTGGGGTATTTCAGTTAGAACTAAATAACGCGACGCGGTTGAAATAATTATAGCAGCAACAATATATGAAACGTATGCATACAAATTAATGACTATGCACCCACACGGTAATGGGAGAGTAAACGTGGACGTAACTAAACCCCGAGCAAGCGTACGAAAAATGTATACATGCGCGTAAACGACCCAGTAATACGTAAGTTATCAAGGAACTAATTCTCACTGGAAAAACGTTGTCGAACTACCAAGTAGCGAGTACTCGTAAACGGTAACATACAATAATATCTAAAATCCCTAGAGTAATATATATATAATATATATATATATATACAATAATAAAATCGAACGAATAACGGACTAAGGATTTCTTTCGGGGTAGAGGTTGGAACTTATTTTAATACGATGAGGTAGGTCGGAGGTGTGGACACTAATGTTAGATTACATTTCCAGTAGACCGAGTTGCGGGTGTTGAATTACTGAGGATTAGAGGTGAGCGTGGGTCCCGCACGCTAGCATTACATCGGTGTACGGTACGTTCTATATGGTCCGAGTGTTCCTGAGGGCTTTCTCGGGTTCTGGTTTGTGTGATTGCATGACAAGAGTGATATGCTTGCTATTTGTTGTGATTGTGGGTTTTGAGGTTTATTATTTCGCGATCTTTATTGTGCGCGACGGTTTACAGTTTGGAAATTGTATATGAAAACTTGGATCGGATTGTGGATGACAATATGGAAGTGGTAAAAGGAAAATAACTGTGATCTTATCTTATAAACCTGAGGATGAACGCAGCCTAGGCGACGTCTAGGTGAAAGTTAACGACCTTAAAGGTCCTTACATAGAGAATACACTCTACATAACCTAAGCATAAATCTTAGGTAAAGGTCACAGACCGAATTATATGGTGGATTTAAGTAAACAATTAAGATGAGGAAAATAAATCCAGGGTAGTCACGGACTACATGGTTGCGCATGGGTGATCACCGAAGAGAGGGAACGACCGGATAGGGTTCTCTCACTATGGAAACTCCAACGAGCCGGATACGATCGTTGGTCAGAGGGCACTGCTGTTGGTGCAATGGCTCCGGCCGTCAGGCCTCTGCGGACTCCTGACAAACCGCACTATTATAGTGCACCAGAGCGACTGCTCCAGAAGAGGAAGCTTATACGGGTTGTCCTAACATGACGCCCACCTTAATTGAACAAATTAAGTAAAAGTTACAAAATGATTTAAGGAAATATTCTTAGCCCTGAACAACGAAACAAGAATGCCTCAAGGCCGCATAACAGGATTGTTCAAGAGAGTGTAACTCTCGCACCGTTAATTGATGTTGTTGATATACTTGCTTATTGCTTGTTGTGGGTTGTTATGGTGATTGTATGAATTTATTGTATGAACTTATATGTGATGATTATTGTTATACTGTTACTGAAAGTGAAAATGGTACAGCATGAAATTAGAACAACATGTTAACAATTGGGCTAAATAACTTGAGTAGTCTTAGGGTTCATGAAGGTTATATAGTTCGTGCTCAGCGTTGGCTGAGCCTATACGGCCCCCACTTTCAGGATTGGAACGGATTAAGTTCGAATGCGAGCGCGGGAGTTTGGGATAGTCGACAGTCTGCCTACATGCGACACGGTTACTTACGTTTATTGTTTTTCGAACATTGTGGTATTGGGATAGATAGATGGCTCACTGTCCTTTTGGAATTTATACAGGTTGTAATGTTGGCTGTATTAAATCTCTGTCATCACAGTGGTAGTGTAGGTTGGATAATTGGTAAACGCTACGTTACTCGCATGGGCGGGTAACGGCGGGTAACACCCGGATTATTTTGTATACGTCTTTTAATTACCGTTGCGAATCGACCGATTATTATGTTAGGCGCGCTAGTTAAACCGGATTATAGAGTAGGGGTGTTACATTCGCATTCGTCGCCTTCTCTCTCGCCTCCTCTGTTTCGTCTTTCAACTACCTTTCTTTTACATTACCGACATACAAATTTTGGATGGACTTGTGATGGAATGTTGCTCGTTGGGGAAACTTTTATCCCATAATTCGTGGACGCACGACTGCATATGCATCATTTTCCGGCACTTATGGTCTCGCTTTGAAAGATTCAAATATGCTAAAGCTATGGTTTGTATCTTTTCGAATTTGATTCTTCTTCCACCATGAGTGCAGTTCTCGTGCAAGGTCCATGGTTAGTAAGCGACAGACTCCTTGCCCTTCAGTAACCGGACTTCCATATCCCTTTCAAAGAGCACGTCTTTAAATGGGTTCCCTTTTGGGTCTGAATTATCGATGCTCCGCTATCGTACCAAACAAGGCATTTTGAAGAGAAAGCTACATCCAAGATTGGCCTTTTTTGGGAACCATGGAAGACATATCGGTAGGATGCTTGAGTTTCATCCGGTTCAACATTCACCTCCTTGTCCTTCGTTCTCTTGCGATCCATTACGATGGCATGGATTTGGTGTACAATATCACCTATGACGACATGCAAGAAACATGCTTAGGGTGCGGCCGTTTCCTCCATGACTCATACTCCTGTATGGTGAGTCTGATATGGTAAATGGCTGAGCACGGACACATACCTTGCCTGTACCACTTGACAAGCTTACTGATTAATCCCCTCACAGATGTCTTTTCTCGGATTCATGTGATGTACTTTCTAGGTTCATGCCCTATCAAGTACTCCGACCTTCATGGGCCGCATGCCCATCCTCGTCGAACAAGTTCAGGAATTTGCAGTCGACGTCGGACTGGTCGAGTCTCTAAAAAGTGGGCTTTGGCTCAATTGTTGGATATAAGTGGATGACGTACTAAACTCTAGAAGGCAAGTTGTGGATCGTAAAGGCAAGAGACCCATGATCCTTAATATTCTTGAACTATCTAGGATGGAGGAAGAGCGCTATTGATTGTCTCCTTCAATCTCTCAGGCGCCTCTAAGTGATACTCAAACTCTCCCACAAGAATGAGGATCAAGAGTTTGGGTGGCATGTTTCCGGGCTCGGTTCATGCACACTCTTGGTCAATTTGGAGCCTTATTCTTTTGATGATTGTGATTATGTTCTCCCATCTTGTGTTTATTTTAGGTTGTAACTTAGTTCTTGTGTGGTTGTTATTTAGACTTGGTAATTACGTTTTGAATTAGTGACCGACTATGGCTTGTTTTCCCTAGGCCCTCCTTGTCAGGGCTAGATTGTCAAGATCCTCTCTAATGGTTTACGTTTTTACAGTTGTCCATGTTCATATTTTTTCGTGGAGCTTAGGGAAGGGATACTCCATATTTACCAACTACTTTTACAACCTCTGGCTTATTGTGGTCAGATTTGTTCTATACAGGTAAGCTAACAAGTTAGGTTACCTGTATAGAACAAATAAGAACCTCTCCTCTGTCTGGACTAAGGAAAAGTCACACCTCAATAGGGAGCCTCTTGATCTTACTTGTGATCCTGCATTTAACATTCTTAATATTGATGAAGCGAATTGTATTTCCTCAGGAATAGCAGCTGCTGGCGGCTCGATGAGGAATACAAATGGAGATTGGCTGGGAGGTTTTGTGGTTGTGTTTGGTTACAGAAGCGCTCTTCATTCAGAGGCCATGGCTCTAGTGCATGCGAGCAGATTTCTGAAAGATAAAGGCGCAAGCAATGTGAAGATTCTAACTGATTCTACCCAGTTGGTGAAGCTGTTTGACCGCTGTCCAGACCATCATGTCTTGAAGCCGTTGATTGATGAAGCAGTCCATAACCTGCTGGCTGTGAGGAACTGTAGAATCATTTACATTTCCCGCACATATAACTTGGTTGCAGACCTCTTAGCTAAATCGGGCCTGAGCTTACCCGTAGGTTGTAATTTCCTTACTACTCCCCCTAATTGTATTGTAAACCAGTTATTAGAGGATAAGTCCTCTATGTTCTCAATAAAAGAAGAGGGCTAGTTGCCCCCGTTTTGTGATAAAAAAAAAGTCTTGTTTAGTTGTAGTCTATTGACATAATCTTTGGTTGGACCCCCCTTTATGAAATAATAAGAATATATGTTTCTTTCAATATACTAACTACATGTAAACTAAAATAGTCAAAATAAAAGTACACTTAAATACGCAAAAGTGATCTGAATTTTTATCCTTGAAACCGAACTAATTTTGCCGCTTGTTCCAATGGTATTAGAATATAATTTGACTAGTTCAAGAGTCGAGCTAATCACAGGCCGGAACATAAGAACTTCACCAAATTTGAAAATTCCAAAAACTTGAATTCTAAATTCTCGGGATGGAATTGTTAAATATGATACAAAAATGTCAAACAACACAGCTTAATTTTAAATTTGAATAGATGATGAAATCACCCAACATAAAATAACCTCTGTATTTTTTTTTTGAAAGTACACATAGATATATTACTTAAACAAGAGGAGATACGGTCCATACCCATGCTGCCATGCATCATTAATCAAACACGGAGAACCAGGAAAACTGGAAAAGTGCAACTTGCACGCATATATATATATATACTCGACTTATTATTATATAGGGGGCGACGGTTGAGTTTCATATATATATATACTCGACTTATTATTATATAGGGAGCAGTATCGGTGAAGATATTGAAGAGAATTGAAAATAACAATTAAAGAAAGTAAAGAACAGATATTGAAGACACATATTGAATAACTTGAATTGAAAGTGCAGATATTGAAATAATTGAAATTTAAATGAATAAACAAATAATTGAACATAAGATATTGAATCTTGAAACTCACTTAAGAGTTTTTGTTGTATTGATATTGTAGGATAGAAGATGGTTACAAGGATAGAGAATTTGGTATTGGAAGAGAGAAGTCAGAGCTTATCTCTCTTAATTGAACCCTTGTAAACTTGTTGAAAACTTGTGTTCAACTAGATGCCCGAACGTCCCCTTATATAGGTGTGGACAGGGTCTTGATCGTACACTTATTGAAGCACTATTTGCTTTGGAAAGTAGAATTATTATGTTGGCAATAATGCTGCCTTTTGAAAAGAAACCTAATAATTTAACTAAAGTGCTTTTACAAAAGCAAAAGCCTTCATGATTGAGATTTCTTGCATGATTGTTACTCCTTTTGAATTATTGATCCGATTTTCTACAGCGTCTGGTCATCGTCGCTGCTGTCGTACGGATTCTGGTTGAAGTTCAGATCTTCTGGAAATTCTGGGCTGTCGAAATGCTCGAACAGGTCCGTTGTTGAGATTTTGAGTCCGTAGTGTATATTGTAGACTAATTCTTCTACCCCGAGCTCGACTTCGAGTTTGCGATGTGCCACTCGTAGTCTGTTGTGCAGGGTAGCTCCGAGAACGGATCTATTCTGGTGATGTAGTATGTGGAAGTGTGAAATTCCACAAATTCTTGTATTTCTTGATTGCGAATGGTGAAATCTGGAGGTTCCTTGCCGGCGGCGACAAGGAGACTATCCTGTAGGTGCCTTAGAGGAACCCACATATGGAGTTTTTGATATATTGGTCGATTTGTTGAGTAAAAACGATGGTCATAGGGTTGAACGCAAAGGAGCGTTTGACCTTGATGACCGTCATATGGAGGATGTTGATATGTCATCTGGACTGGTTGTTGTTGTTGGTCTCGTAGTTGCCACTGCGAGCCATTTCTGGGAACATCTGGTAAGAATTGGAATTCGATGGGAACTTGTGTGAGTTTTGTGGAGGTATGGTATTTCAAAATCTTGTGGAGCAACGTGTTGTTGGGGTTGCTCTTTTGAATCTTGAATTTGAGCTTTCCAAAAGCTCGTTGCCATTTTGGTGGCTTTTGTTAAGAGGGTGCCATTGTTTTCTTTTGAGGAAGACGATGGTGTTATTCTTGCTTTTATACTTGTTTGTTTTTTTTTCGATGGTGTTGTTCTTGCTTTTATACTTGTTTGTTTTTTTTTAATCTTGTTTCAAATAAAATCTTCATAACCCGCGTGTGGATCTTGGGCTAAAGGTCCACCAAACGGATCATAAGAGACTGATTCCGCAGAGGATGAATCCTCTTCGTCATCAGCCCATACCTTAACATCATGTATTTGATTGATCTTGAACTGGGTGTATTGAAGGGACAGTTCTGGGTTCGAGTCCAAGAACTTCTGGAACATTTCATCTTGTTGTGGGATTTGGGCTTTTGGTGCTGGGCATATAGCCAATGGTTTTGGTGAGGAGGTTTCTGGTTTTGGGCCTGGGCCGGTGATGGCTTGTGTTTTTGTAGAGCTAGGAAGGGCCTTTTGTGCATTTTGATAGTCTTTGTAGGTAATGGTTTTTGCCAGTGGTCATATAGGCCTTGACGTTCTCGTAAGAACAGAATTTAGACCAATACTTGGGCCACCATTTGATCCGAAAATCTCGAACCAAACATATGGATATGGTGCTGGCTGAAATTGATCAATCTTGTACGTCCAACAGAAAATCCATGGGACGCAGAATATGGCGAAAAAGTGAGTTCTTTGGTATATTGTGGGCTGTTGTAATGTTGGAGCCAATAGGCATAATTTGGTTGAACTGGTTTTGGTAAAATATCGAAGATCCTCCAAAATAGCGCCACCAATCGTAGAACCAAATTGGAAAATCTTTATCACACTGCTCATGGAAATTAATGAACCATGAGTGTGTTTCTGGTCGAAGTAAAAGGAATCGATGCCATGCTTCCTGGTAATCGACGTAATTGTAGGTGTTTGGGTAGAAGGTTTACAGAGAAAGATCGGGGTTGATGGATTGGTCCCCATTCTTTGGCTGAAACCACCTTCTTGATGAAACATCTGGAAAAATCAGTTTGTGAGGAATTTGGGTTGGACCTATGGGTCAGTTCTATGGATCTGGTTTCTATGAGGATAAGCTCATAGTATTTGAGGGTTTTGTGTTGTGTATTGGTTTGCCAATGTATTTCTGGAGGAAATATCCTTTTGGCAATACTGTTGGCTATTCTTGTGGTTGTTTGGATATCTGGTGAGGGTAATTTTTTCTTGGATTGGTTTGATATGGTAGCCATTGGGGGTATTTTGTGTATCTGGTAGATTGAAGTTTTGTGGGTGTTTTGGCTGCTTGTAAAAATGTTGGTGCTGGGAAGTCTTGTGATAATGGTGCATATGGATTTTGTGTGGTGATCGCCGGTGAAGGCGCAATTGGTATATTCTTGTAGGATGGGTGCTGCTGCGGCACCATCTGGTAATCTTGAGAAGTTTGTGGTTTCTCCCTCTTGGGCTGGTTTCCCTTGCTTTTGTCACTCATTTTCTGTGGAAAGAAGATATTGTTTATTGTGAGAATCTGGTAATATATGATCTGGTGATATATTATTCTGTTTTGAAATCTTTCCTTGTAAAAATTCTCGTGAAAGAAAATCTGGTAAGGAGTTATCCTCCCCTTTGATGAATTCGATTTGAAAATCGAAAACAGAAAGAATAGCTTGCCAACGGGCAAAAATTTGTTTTGAAACTAGGTTTTTAACATCCTTTTGTAAAACGTCTTTTGCAGATTTGCAATCAATACGTAGTAAAAGGATTTGTTGTATAAATCATCTTGAAATTTTGAAATGCATAATGATTGAAAGAATTTCTTTTTGATTGTGGAATAATTGAGCTGTGGTCCGATCCATATACCAGAGTGGAATCGTACCAACTGCTCTTGAGTAAGACCGTTGGTCTTTGTTTGAGAATTCCTCCATAGCCAATATTGGATGCGTCAGTTTCGACTATCAGAAAGGCTTGAGGATGTGGAATGGTAAGGCATGGTAATGAATAGGTATATTGTTTTAAGGATTGCACGACTTTAGTGTGCTCTGGAGTCCATGGTGAAGGATTCTTTTGTAATCTGGAATAAAGAAGCTTGCAATGTTGACGAAGTCTGGGAAAGAAATCTGAAAGATAATTAAGACATCCTAAGAATCTTTGCAATTGATTCTTTTCTTTGATTTCGTCTGGAAATTTGGAAACAAATTCCAAGCTTCTTTGGATGGGAGTAATGGTGTTTTGAAAGATGTTGTGTCCAAGGAATCGTATATTGACCTGGAACAACTTCATTTGGGTTTGAAACAACTAGACCATTAGTCTTGATGACCGAATGGAATGTCTTGAGATGCTTGAAGTGTTGCTCAATTGAATCTGAAAAGACTAAGACATCATCAATATAGACAATGATAAAAGTCGAATATGGTGTGAGAATGTCATTCATGACATTCTGGAATTCTGATGGAGCATTTTTGAGGCCAAATGGCATTACGTTCCATTCGTAATGACCAAATGGGACAACAAATGCGGTCTTGTACCGATCTGATTCTGAAATCTGAATCTGCCAGAATCCAGACTTCATGTCGAATTTGGAGAAGATCTTGGCCTTGTAAAGGCGACCTAGAAGATCTCTTTTGTTAGGGATTGGATATCTAATCCATTGAAGAACCTTGTTTAATGGTTTGTAGTTTATGACGAGTCGTGGAACTCCACGCTCCTTCTCTGCGGCATTCATGACGTAGAATGCACTGCAACTCCATGGTGATTTTGAGGGTCGAATCAAACCTTTATCCAAAAGAGTTTGAATCTCTTTCTTGCAGATCTCGAGATGCTCGCTATTCATTTGAATAGGTCGAGCCTTGGTTGGAATATTGCGTTCATCAAAATCCTTTTCATAAGGAAGATGAACGATATGACGCTTTCTACTCCAAAATGCATTGGGTAGATCTGCGCAAACATCTTCAAAGGTTTTCTCCATTTGAGAAACTTCCTTTCGAGTTCTGGAATCTTGGAGTCGCTCAGCTGTTCGAACATGAGCGAGTTGGTCCTTGGAAAACTGAAGCTGGCTTTCCTTTCTGGTAATGGAATTGATCTGCTGGTAAAGAGTATTGGATTGAAGAACATTAAGTTCTTTTTGGATTATGGGTTCGGTAAAGAGAAAAGAATACTTTTCTTTATTGATCTTGACATGTAATCCCTTATGATCAACAAAAAAGGGATACAACTGGATAATGAAAGGAGAACCAAGGATAATATCTTGGCTAATGTTCTTGATAACTACAAATTGTAGTTTAACAAGAAGATTCTTGTTTTGGACAGAAAGTTTGGAGGTTTTGGCAATGATTTTGAGTGGATCGTTCCCTGCACCTACTAATCGTTCTCGAGTAGGAGAACAATACTGGTGAGGAACTAATCCTTCTCGGATACAGTTTCGGTCCTCCTGTCAATAAGAGCAACCATTGTCATCCTGAAGTTGGTACCTTCGACTACATGTGTGATGTTGGAATACCATTTTTGAAAGCGAAATCTTTCAATGATATTTATAGCTTGGGTTTCTGGATGAGGGTCTTGGGATGTTATGGAAATCATACCCAAGTCTGGCGGCAAACTATGCTCTGGAGAAGAATCTTCAGGTGTATCTTTGGGAGTAGAAGCTCTTGCTGCTTCTAAGATAGAAATTCGAGCTTGCACACCTAATCCATCGAATTTGATCTGATGGAGTTCGGCTTTGAGCGCCTGAATCTCTTGCTTGAGGATCTTAATATCCTTTTGTAATTCCTGAGTGGGAACTTTGCCAAACAGATTACTGCTTGATGCTATTGGGTATTTGTCAAGAGTTTTGGAGATACTAAATGGTTCAGGGAGAACCTTCTTGGAATCTTGCGAGGCAGTAGCTTGGCTAATTGTTGCAGATATTGCCTTTTCTCATCTGGATTGGAAATCTTGTTTATGAGTTCATACAGAAGTTCTGCCGAATCTATGTCATTGGTTATGACATTGATAGATCCGGAAGAATCATCTGTAGATTCATAACTGGAACTTGAAGCATCTTGATCTAGCTGGTGAATGTAATTCTCATCTTCTGGAGAACTGGGACTATCTTGTAGCAAAAGTTTGGAGAGCTTTTCTTGTAGATCTTGTCGTCTGCGAAGATTTCATTGATCTTCTGCTTAACACGACACTGATCTGCCTTGTGACCCTTGCGACCACATTTCCAACATGTGATCTGAGTCATATTCTTGGAGGCAAATCTTATAGGTTTAGGATTTGACCTATACTTTTGACGATAAGGTTTATAGTTACGATATTGTGGTTTGGATCGATAAGGTTGTTTGGATCTGGAGGAGAAACGTTTGTGGACTATTTGTTTCTTGGATGGAGGAGTAATTTTCTCGATTCCAAACATCTTGCAGAAAGAACCCATTTCTCTTCGTGCTTGGGCCTTTTCATTGCCATATTTGGACTGGATTTTGAGATCCTGACATAAGTTCAGGGCCTCTTTTTTGACAAAGGCAAAAAGTTGACCATAGGCTATTGCTTCCCAAGGTATGGTCTCTTGACCAACTTCTTCTTGAAGTTTGGTGATGATCCGTTGTGCGAACAATGTAGGCAATCCTGAAACGAATCGTTCCTTCCAGAATTTAGCCATACAATCTTCGCGTTGTAGGACTTGTGTAAGGTACATGTCCTTGTACCATCTGTAATCAGATAATGTTGGACATCGAAGATTGGTGAGAAGAATCTTATTGGAATTCAATTCTTCTCTTGGATTTCCAACAAAGTGGAGACTTATTGTGATAATCAGGAAATCACATGCGTCATCTTGCATGGAAGATCTGTCTTCTCCATCAAAGACTTCAACTTGATGGTTCAGGATTTCTTGTTTATTGTCGAGGGTAAGGGCATGATCCCACCATTGCCTTAATTGGCCTGTAAACCCTGAAACAATGGTAACGGCAGCGTGCTTTTCTGATACCTTTCGCATCTTGTAAGCATTCTTTGCCATTCCCATTTCTTGTAGGGTGTTCAGAATTTCGTATTCTGATTTCCCATCTATGTTCCATTCATAGACAGAAGCACCGTCATATTGAGCTGAAGCAAACTTTGAGCGTTCTTCATATTGGATATTTGGAGGGGTAGGACGATAATAATTTTTGGTGGTATGGAAGTAAGAATCCACGGGTTTGTTCCGTTTGAAAGAACGTCTTGGATTTCTGGTAGTGATCTGGAGATTGCATTGGGTTCTGGATCAGTAAATTGATTTTCAATATGGGATAGTTGTAAGGATGATGTGGAAGAATCATCATCACTTGATGGCACTGACAAGTGTCAAGGGTATGACACCGTTAGTGTTGGTTGGAGGTTGATTATTGTTTGTGGAAGAAGAAGAAGGTAATAATTGTAAGGTTTCTGATATGCGTGAAAGCAAATCAGTTCTGGATGTACGAAATTGGTAATGGATGGTTGAAAATGAGGTCGAGAAATGTCAGAAGGAAATCTGACCTGTTTCTTGAGTGGAGGCTAATGGACGCGATCTAATTGAGAAGCTATTGTGGCTAAGGTTTGATTAGTCCAGTTTTGTTGCTGATGGACTTTTGGAGATCACTAGCTACCACCGGAGCATTAGTGTTGCTTCCTTTCTTGAGAGGTGTAGCTATAACATCTCTGGCTAGTTTGATGGTGTTAATGGAGGATGAATTGAGCTTATTGTCTCATCATTGGCTTCTAATGTCCATTTCTTGTATAGACTTGTTTGGACATTAATTGAAGGGATTTCAAAGGGATCTGGTTGAGAAAGTTGAACAAGTATATGAAGGCAACCAATCGTAAATTGTCATGTTACAGCGTAACCTGTGACAATCTTTACGCCAATATTGCCTGAGGTTTTGTTGACAGTCTGGAGATAAATCCGTGAACCATTTCCTTTGTGTTTCGTATTCTGGTTCTGATTCTCATTCAGATATATATTCTTCTCTGAGCTCAAAATCCGCATTATGGATAACATTAATATTACCCATAAGATCTTCGGTGTTGATTGATTCATTGTCCTCGGGACATATGTTGGTAAGGGTGCTTGAAAACCCACTGTAATTTCTGGTTGTGATGGTGGTTGGCTTCTAGGTGTAGAAGGTACTCCGGAAAAGGAAGACCTTGCATCCATGAAGCTTCTATTGGAAGAAGAACTTGGGCGTTCTCTAAAAGAACTGAAGCGAAGGAGGATAGTTCCATCGTTTTGTTCGATTATATCATCTACCGTAGTACGGGAGATGTTTCTTGGAACTTGTGGAATAGCAATTTGAAAATGATCTGGTATGGTAATTTCATCCCATCTCAAACGTCGAGGGACAAAAACTGTTGGCCTTTCGGCATCGATTTGTAAAAGGAGGGTCTCATCTCGAAGAGGGATTAGAGACCTATTGAGTCTTGGATTTAATTGAGAGGACATGAGTCTATAATAGACTCGAAAGATAATGGCAAAATTTTTGGAAAGTTCTTCAAATTCATCTCCTTGAAGATGAACATCAAGAACTAAGGAATCTTGAATCAGAGGATCTGAGAGATCCACTGAGAAATTGGGACAGCAATTGAAAAATATTGGGCCATTACAGACGTTAGTCTGAATCGTGGCTAAAAGAGAGGATTTGTAGCGTTTGAGACGTTTGTCTCGAAGCGCCATGAATATTGGAGCGTCGATACCTTGTCTGAATAATGGTTTTACAGCTACTTGAATCATTCCATAGTGGGCATATCTATACCCTTGCTGCAAATATCGAAATATTGAAGATCCTGAAAGAAGAGGTATTGTTTGATATTGTTGTTGAATACTTAAAGTTTCCTCATGAGTCTTGACAGACATGGCTGTCTTGAAATCAAGGGGACCCATTTGGTATATTTGTTGAACATCTTGAGAAGGTATTGTCCAGTTTGAATAAAAGAGATCTTCTAGGTCGCCTTTACAAGGCCAAGATCTTCTCCAAATTCGACATGAAGTCTGGATTCTGGCAGATTCAGATTTCAGAATCAGATCGGTACAAGACCGCATTTGTTGTCCCATTTGGTCATTACGAATGGAACGTAATGCCATTTGGCCTCAAAAATGCTCCATCAGAATTCCAGAATGTCATGAATGACATTCTCACACCATATTCGACTTTTATCATTGTCTATATTGATGATGTCTTAGTCTTTTCAGATTCAATTGAGCAACACTTCAAGCATCTCAAGACATTCCATTCGGTCATCAAGACTAATGGTCTAGTTGTTTCAAAACCCAAAATGAAGTTGTTCCAGGTCAATATACGATTCCTTGGACACAACATCTTTCAAAACACCATTACTCCCATCCAAAGAAGCTTGGAATTTGTTTCCAAATTTCCAGACGAAATCAAAGAAAAAATCAATTGCAAAGATTCTTAGGATGTCTTAATTATCTTTCGGATTTCTTTCCCAGACTTCGTCAACATTGCAAGCTTCTTTATTCCAGATTACAAAAGAATCCTACACCATGGACTTCAGAGCACACTAAAGTCGTACAATCCTTAAAACAATATACCTATTCATTACCATGCCTTACCATTCCACATCCTCAAGCCTTTCTGATAGCCGAGACTAACACATCCAATATTGGCTATGGAGGAATTCTCAAACAAAGACCAACGGGTCTTACTCAAGAGCAGTTGGTACGATTCCACTCTGGTATATGGATCGGACCACAGCTCAATTATTCCACAATCAAAAAAGAAATTCTTTCAATCGTATTATGCATTTCAAAATTTCAAGATGATTTATACAACAAATCCTTTTTACTACGTATTGATTGCAAATCTGCAAAAGACGTTTTGCAAAAGGATGTTAAAAACCTAGTTTCAAAACAAATTTTTGCCCGTTGGCAAGCTATTCTTTCTGTTTTCGATTTTCAAATCGAATTCATCAAAGGGGAGGATAACTCCTTACCAGATTTTCTTTCACGTGAATTTTTACAAGGAAAGATTTCAAAACAGAATAATATATCACCAGATCATATATTACCAGATTCTCACAATAGGACAATATCTTCTTTCCACAGAAAATGAGTGACAAAAGCAAGGGAAACCAGCCCAAGAGGGAGAAACCACAAACTTCTCAAGATTACCAGATGGTGCCGCAGCAGCACCCATCCTACAAGAATATACCAATTGCGCCTTCACCGGCGATCACCACACAAAATCCATATGCACCATTATCACAAGACTTCCCAGCACCAACATTTTTACAAGCAGCCAAAACACCCACAAAACTTCAATCTACCAGATCTACACAAAATACCCCCAATGGCTACCATATCAAACCAATCCAAGAAAAAATTACCCTCACCAGATATATCCAAACTCAACCACAAGAGATAGCCAACAGTATTGCCAAAAGGATATTTCCTCCAGAAATACATTGGCAAACCAATACACAACACAAAACCCTCAAATACTATGAGCTTATCCTCATAGAAACTAGATCCATAGAACTGACCCATAGGTCCAACCCAAATTCCTCACAAACTGATTTTTCCAGATGTTTCATCAAGAAGGTGGTTTCAGCCAAAGAATGGGGACCAATCCATCAACCCCGATCTTTCTCTGTAACCTTCTACCCAAACACCTACAATTACGTCAATTACCAGGAAGCATGGCATCGATTCCTTTTACTTCAACCAGAAACACACTCATGGTTCATTAATTTCCATGAGCAGTGTGATAAATATTTTCCAATTTGGTTCTACGATTGGTGGAGCTATTTTGGAGGATCTTCTGATATTTTACCAAAACCAGTTCAGCCAAATTATGCCTATTGGCTCCAACATTACAACAGCCCACAATATACCAAAGAACTTCACTTTTTCGCCATATTCTGCGTCCCATGGATTTTCTGTTGGACGTACAAGATTGATCAATTTTTGCCAGCACCATATCCATACTGTTTGGTTCGAGATTTTCGGATCAAATGGTGGCCCAAGTATTGGTCTAAATTCTGTTCTTACGAGGACGTCAAGGCCTATACGACCACTGGCAAAAAATCATTACCTACAAAGACTATCAAAATGCACAAAAGGCCCTTCCTAGCTTTACAAAAACACAAGCCATCACCGGCCCAGACCCAAAACCAGAAACCTCCTCACCAAAACCATTGGCTATATGCCCAGCACCACAAAAGCCCAAATCCCCACAACAAGATGAAATGTTCCAGAAGTTCTTGGACTCGAACCCAGAACTGTCCCTTCAATACACCCAGTTCAAGAACAATCAAATACCTGATGTTAAGGTATGGGCTGATGATAGAGGATTCATCCTCTGCAGAATCAGTCTCTTATGATCCGTTTGGTGGACCTTTGGCCCAAGATCCACACGGGTTATGAGGATTTTATTTGAAACAAGATTAAAAAAAAAACAAACAAGTATAAAAGCAAGAACAACACCATCGTCTTCCTCAAAAGAAAACAATGGCACCCTCTCAACAAAAGCCACCAAAATGGCTACGAGCTTTTGGAAAGCTCAAATTCAAGATTCAAAAGAGCAACCCCAACAACACGTTGCTCCACAAGATTTTGAAATACCATACCTCCACAAAACTCACAAGTTCCCATCGAATTCCAATTCTTACCAGATGTTCCCAGAAATGGCTCGCATTGGCAACTACGAGACCAACAACAACAACCAGTCCAGATGACATATCAACATCCTCCATATGACGGCCGTCAAGGTCAAATGCTCCTTTGCGTTCAATCCTATGACCATTGTTTTTACTCAACAAATCGACCAATATATCAAAAACTCCATATGTGGGTTCCTCTAAGGCACCTACAGGATAGTCTCCTTGTCACCGCCGGCAAGGAACCTCCAGATTTCACCATTCGCAATCAAGAAATACAAGAATTTGTGGAATTTCACACTTCCACATACTACATCACCAGAATAGATCCGTTCTCGGAGCTACCCTGCACAACAGACTACGAGTGGCACCATCGCAAACTTGAAGTCGAGCTCGGGGTAGAAGAATTAGTCTACAATATACACTACGGACTCAAAATCTCAACAACGGACCTGTTCGAGCATTTCGACAGCCCGGAATTTCCAGAAGATCTGAACTTCAACCAGAATCCGTACGACAGCAGCGACGATGACCAAACGCTGTAGAAAATCGGATCAATAATTCAAAAGGAGTAACAATCATGCAAGAAATCTCAATCATGAAGGCTTTTGCTTTTGTAAAAGCACTTTAGTTAAATTATTAGGTTTTCTTTTCAAAAGGCAGCATTATTGCCAACATAATAATTCTACTTTCCAAAAGCAAATAGTGCTTCAATAAGTGTACGATCAAGACCCTGTCCACACCTATATAAGGGGACGTTCGGGCATCTAGTTGAACACAAGTTTTCAACAAGTTTACAAGGGTTCAATTAAGAGAGATAAGCTCTGACTTCTCTCTTCCAATACCAAATTCTCTATCCTTGTAACCATCTTCTATCCTACAATATCAATACAAGAAAAACTCTTAAGTGAGTTTCAAGATTCAATATCTTATGTTCAATTATTTGTTTATGTTCATTTAAATTTCAAGTTATTTCAATATCTGCACTTTCAATTCAAGTTATTCAATATTTGTTCTTCAAAATCTGTTCTTTACTTTCTTTAATTGTTATTTTTGATTCTCTTCAATATCTTCACCGATCCTGCTCCCTTCTGGTATTAGAGCCAGGTTCGGTTCGTACCGGGTGATAACTATCAAAATTAGGGTGAAAATTAATTAAGTGTTGGTCAGACCCTGGTAACGTTGGTCAGCGGCGGAAAGAGCGTAAGACCGTGGTCCCGTTTGGGTTGGTCCCGTATTTGGCTCTGGTACAAATCGATGCCGAAAGGCCAACCGTTTTTGTCCCTCGACGTTTGAGATGGGATGAAATTACTATACCAGATCATTTTCAAATTGCTATTCCACAAGTTCCAAGAAACATCTCCCGTACTATGGTGGATGATATAATCGAACAAAACGATGGAACTATCCTCCTTCGCTTCAGTTCTTTTAGAGAACACCCAAGTTCTTCTTCCAATAGAAGCTTCATGGATGCAAGGTCTTCCTTTTCCGGAGTACCTTCTACACCTAGAAGCCAACCACCATCACAACCAGAAATTACAGTGGGTTTTCAAGCTCCTTTACCAACATACGTCCCAGAAGACAATGAATCAATCAACACCGAAGATCTTATGGGTAATATTAACGTTATCCATAACGCAGATTTTGAGCTCAGAGAAGATTATATCTCTGAACGAGAATCAGAACCAGAATGCGAACCACAAAGGAAATGGTTCGCAAATTTATCTCTAGACTGTCAACAAAACCTCAGGCAATATTGGCGTAAAGATTGTCACAGGTTACGCTGTAACATGACAATTTACGATTGGTTGCCTTCATATACCTCCGTTCAGCTTTCTCAACCAGATCCCTTTGAAATCCCTTCAATTAATGTCCAAACAAGTCTATACAAGAAATGGACATTATAAGCCAATGATGAGACAATAAGCTCAATTCATCCTCCATTCAACACCATCAAACTAGCCAGAGATGTTATAGCTACACCTCTCAAGAAAGGAAGCAACACTAATGCTCCGGTGGTAGCTAGTGATCTCCAAAAAGTCCATCAGCAACAAAACTGGACTAATCAAACCTTAGCCACAATAGCTTCTCAATTAGATCGCGTCTCCATTAGCCTCCACTCAACGGAGAAACAGGTCAGATTTCCTTCTGACCTTTCTCGGCCTCATTTTCAACCATCCATTACCAATTTTGTACATCCAGAAACTGATTTGCTTTCACGCATATCAGAAACCTTACAATTATTACCTTCTTCTTCTTCCACAACCAATAATCAACCTCCAACCAGCGGTAATGGTGTCAATACCCTTGACACATGTCAGTGCCAGTCAAGTGATGATGATTCATCCACATCATCCTTACAACTATCCCACATTGAAAATCAATTTACTGATCCAGAACCCAATGCAATCTCCAGAATCACTACCAGAAATCTAAGACGTTCTTTCAAACGGAACAACCCCGTGGATTCTTACTTCCATACCACCAAAAATTATTATCCTCGTCCTACCCCTCCAAATATCCATTATGAAGAATGCTCAAAGTTTGCTTCAGCTCAATATGACGGTGCTTCTGTCTATGAATGGAACATAGATGGGAAATCAGAATACGAAATTCTGAACACCCTACAAGAAATGGGAATGGCAAAGAATGCTTACAAGATCGAAAGGTATCAGAAAAGCACGCTGCCGTTACCATTGTTTCAGGGTTTACAGGCCAATTAAGGCAATGGTGGGATCATGCCCTTACCCTCGACAATAAACAAGAAATCCTGAACCATCAAGTTGAAGTCTTTGATGGAGAAGACAGATCTTCCATGCAAGATGACACATGTGATTTCCTGATTATCATATAACTCTCCGTTTTGTTGGAAATCCAAGAGGAATTGAATTCCAATAAGATTCTTCTCACCAATCTTTGATGTCCAACATTATCTGATTACAGATGGTACAAGGACATGTACCTTACACAAGTCCTACAACGCGAAGATTGTATGGCTAAATTCTGGAAGGAACGATTCGTTTCAGGATTGTCTACATTGTTCGCACAACGGATCATCACCAAACTTCAAGAAGAAGTTGGTCAAGAGACCATACCTTGGGTAGCAATAGCCTATGGTCAACTTTTTGCCTTTGTCAAAAAAGAGGCCCTGAACTTATGTCAGGATCTCAAAATCATTGCCAAAACCTCCAAACTTTCTGTCCAAAACAAGAATCTTCTTGTTAAACTACAATTTGTAGTTATCAAGAACATTAGCCAAGATATTATCCTTGGTTCTCCTTTCATTATCCAGTTGTATCCCTTTTTTGTTGATCATAAGGGATTACATGTCAAGATCAATAAAGAAAAGTATTCTTTTCTCTTTACCGAACCCATAATCCAAAAGAACTTAATGTTCTTCAATCCAATACTCTTTACCAGCAGATCAATTCCATTACCAAAAAGGAAAGCCAGCTTCAGTTTTCCAAGGACCAACTCGCTCATGTTCGAACAGCTGAGCGACTCCAAGATTCCAGAACTCGAAAGGAAGTTTCTCAAATGGAGAAAACCTTTGAAGATGTTTGCGCAGATCTACCCAATGCATTTTGGAGTAGAAAGCGTCATATCGTTCATCTTCCTTATGAAAAGGATTTTGATGAACGCAATATTCCAACCAAGGCTCGACCTATTCAAATGAATAGCAAGCATCTCGAGATCTGCAAGAAAGAGATTCAAACTCTTTTGGATAAAGGTTTGATTCGACCCTCAAAATCACCATGGAGTTGTAGTGCATTCTACGTCATGAATGCCGCAGAGGAGCGTGGAGTTCCACGAATCGTCATAAACTACAAACCATTAAACAAGGTTCTTCAATGGATTAGATATCCAATCCCTAACAAAAGAGATCTTCTAGGTCTCCTTTACAAGGCCAAGATCTTCTCCAAATTCGATATGAAGTCTGGATTCTGGCAGATTCAGATTTCAGAATCAGATCGGTACAAGACCGCATTTGTTGTCCCATTTGGTCATTACGAATGGAACGTAATGCCATTTGGCCTCAATTTGTAAAAGGAGGGTCTCATCTTGAAGAGGGATTAGAGACCTATGGAGCCTTGGATTTAATTGAGAGGACATGAGTCTATAATAGACTCGAAAGATAATGGCAAAATTTTTGGAAAGTTCTTCAAATTCATCTCCTTGAAGATGAACATCAAGAACTAAGGAATCTTGAATCAGAGGATCTGAGAGATCCACTGAGAAATTGGGACAGCAGTTGAAGAATATTGGACCATTACAGACGTTAGTCTGAATCATGGCTAAAAGAGAGGATTTGTAGCGTTTGAGACGTTTGTCTCGAAGCGCCATGAATATTGGAGCGTCAATACCTTGTCTGAATAATGGTTTTACAGCTACTTGAATCATTCCATAGTGGGCATATCTATACCCTTGCTGCGAATATCGAAATATTGAAGATCCTGAAAGAAGAGGTATTGTTTGGTATTGTTGTTGAATACTTAAAGTTTCCTCATGAGTCTTGACAGACATGGCTGTCTTGAAATCAAGAGGACCCATTTGGTATATTTGTTGAACATCTTGAGAAGGTATTGTCCAGTTTGAATAATCAACTGGTTGAATACTTTCTTGTGATGTTATTATTGATTCTCTCCTAGATCTTGATCTATTTAGCCAACTTCGAAGTCTCGAAGCCATTATTGGTGCATAACAGGTTAGACTATGCTAATCAAGGATAGATTAATTAAACGGGACCAACCCAAACGGGACCACGGTCTTACGCTCTTTCCGCCGCTGACCAACGTTACCAGGGTCTGACCAACGCTTAATTAATTTTCACCCTAATTTTGATAGCTTTCACCCGGTACGAACCGTATTTGGCTCTAGTACCAGAAGGGAGCGTAAGACCGTGGTCCCGTATTTGATAGCTTTCACCCGATACGAACCGTATATAGGGGGTGACGGCTGCGGAGATCTTGGAAGGACGAATCTTTCTTTGCCATAAGCCAGTTTGTTTTCTTTCCAGTGTTCATCTACATTATTCTTTGAGTCTTAAATTAAGGAATACCATCAGGATCATGAAAAAGGTAAGTACGACTGCCTTCCACTTGCATTGCTTTTCCGTTGCCCTTCTTAACGATATATCTCCCTGAAATGTACGTGATCCTCCTACTTAATTAATGGTGGCCACGGTTCCGGTTCCAGAAAATGTGTATTTGGATTTGGAACCTCCAGAGCGGTTCCGTGGTGGTTTTGGTTCCGGGACTCTGTATTCGCTTCTGATTCGCTCAAATCAACGGTTTCAACCGGTTCCGGAGCGGTTCCGGTTTCGATCGGTTCTGACCGGTTCCGGGGCGGTTCCGACCGATTCCGGAAAGATTCGATTAGCTTCACTTTCTTCGTTTTAACTCCGATTTTAGATCTGTTTGCGCACACACGTTGCTCTTTTCGTCCACTTTAATCCTAGCTAGGTTATTCCTCAAGTTTATAATCTTAAATGTGCAAGAACCAAAGACTTAATTTTTGTATTGAATTTGCAAAAATTAAAGAGGAAAGCGGATTTTATTATATGATTTACTGTCTCGTTAAAACCTTATTAGGTAAAAACCCATTGGGAAAACCCTAATGAGAGAAAAGAGTACAACTACATATAGGTTACATGATTTCAATTTGGAAGTTTTAAAAGATTACATGGAAAGAAAGTAATACTAATACATTCTAAAATATAACAATACAAAATAGAAGTGTTAAGTGGTGGTGTCCCCATTCATCTCGTACCAATCATCATGTTAACCAGGGGAGCACGCACCCGAGACCCAAACCGACGTCGTTTTGGACTGATTCCAACAGCTACTTTGGCCGGTTCCGGGGCGGTTCTGGTTCCGGTTCCGGTTCCACGGTTTCGAATCCGATGCGAATCCAGGCGGTTCTGGTCCCGGTTCGGTCCCGAATCTCAAAACTTGTATTCGGATTCAATTCGCAAGGGGGCGGTACCGGTTCCGAATTGATTCCAGCCCGGTTCTGACCAGTTCCGGTTCCAATCGATTCCGGGTAGAACCGGTTCCGAGTAGATTCGGATTCGGTGGCCACCATCTTAATCCTCTTTGGCAATGGCGATTAACGGTAAAACTGTATCAAATAATTGTGGATCGACAACTGTTAAAGAAATTAACCGCATTTAATTAATACTACAATTCATTTTTTTTTTCTGAATGTACGATTACTTCAAGATGCATTGATGATTAACGTGAAATTCTTTCTCTTTCATTTGGGAAAAAAGAAACATCACCTGAACATTTTGAAAAAAAATAGTTAACGTCAATGAATAACCCAATATATATAGTAATGGGCCCAAAATAGCTGATATGAGCCCAAAACAGCTGATATGAGCCCAAAACTTCTGGAACCAACAACCATTACATTGACCTTCCCACCTTTCTTACGATTCTGGTAAGAATTGAGTAAGAATGGCAGGTCAACACAATTAATTGACTCACCCACCTATTCGTTTTAGTCCAGTACTATAGATTTCCCTCGTTAGCTTAGATCCATTATTCCTAAGGCTCCGTTCGGTTTTCAAGTAAAAGCTTGGTTTATAAGCTTTTTCTTTAATCTACCCTTAGTTAACAAATAACTAGCTTACACATATATTTGGGTTAGATTTTAACAAATAACAAACTGACACATGACAGTAAAAAAAACAAACAAAGGAGATTAATCCTCCAATCGTGGAGAACGAAGCGCTCTAAGACTTCCCGTGAAAAGCCAGGAATCATTCAGATTCCAGTCGGTACGTACATACAAAATCCTGTAGAAAGATGGTACTACTAATTTTGAAGGGCAAATATTACTGTACAACCGATTGTACGGTGAGTATCGTATAACCGTTCATTTTAAATTCAAAGGTTGTTTAATTTTTGTATTGATTGTTCATTTTAATAGAATTACACATGTTAGTATAAATATTGTTCAACTTTATAGAATGATTGTTTAAATTAATTATGAAAATTATTCGAGGATGTACATAACTACCGTACAACCGATTGTATTATACTCAACTTGATTTTGAAGAGCCCACGGATCTTGTTGGTCTTCTTTTCAAAGAGAACCAACAAACAAACAAATAATTCTGTTTGTATGATTTTCAGGAATGCGTAGACGGATAATGATAGCAAAATGCGTCAGTTTTCCTTTCGACTCGAGCGACCCGCAGCTCGAGTCACTAGCCGTGACGACTGGAATGGATGCAAGCAAGGTGCGGTGCCTGGTACATACTACTATAGTTAAGAGCATCCACAGTATTATATGAGTTCTTAATATTTTTCTACATGCCATGTCATCAAAATAATAATTATATTTTGTAAGAAATTTTTCATCCTACCTCTCACTACAATAATTAAAACTCTTAACTCATTTCTTCTAAAAAACAACCAATATAAAGTTGTGAAAGTTATGGGAAAGTGTGAACAACCAATGAGAGTTAAAAAAGTATAATCCTTAACTAAGAACCTTGGAAAGAGAATTTGAGTTGAATCCACTCTATTGTAAAGGTTTTTTCTTTTTCCTTGATGACATATTGGATGGATTCCACAATATTATGGATGCTCTACGAGCAACCACAACAATGGTTTCTTACCAATTTCTTACTGACACATAAAACAAAAATAAAAAGAAAAGATTAGGTGGAGGAAAGAGAGAGGGACTGGGCTTCTTAACTAAGAACCATTACAATTTTTATGAGTAAATTACTCAAAACCCTTTGAGGATTTGGGATATTATAGTTAACCTCCTTCTGTTTATCATAATTATTGGTAACCACCTCAAGGTTAAGGTATCTTTGACTATGAGCCCCCGCACTTTAACTCTGTGATCAAAAAGTTAACTATGTGTTGACCTATCAGCTTAATCACATTAATAATGTCAAGCTGGACAACAAAACTGCTTAATCAATATCATCTAACTCTCTCTCATCCCACTTTAGGTGTATTTTCAAGAAAGGATTGACATTTTTAGGAAAATAACAATGCAAATTATGTAGTTTTTTGTCCAGCATGACCTTATTAATATGATTAAGCTGATAGGCTAACGCATAGTTAACTTTCTGATAACAGAGTTATAGTTCGGGGGCTCGTAGTCAAAGATACCTTAACCTCGAGGTGGTTACCAATAATTATGATAAACACAAGGGAGTTAACTGTAATATCCTAAATCCTCAAGGGGTTCTGAGTAATTTACTCTATTTTTATTTAAGGAGAGAGAGTGTGAGAGTAAAAAATAAAATTATATATATATGCAAAACAAGCTAGTATGTCGCAACTTTTCATTACTGAAAAAGTTCAGAATATCGTACTACAAGGATGACAAAAAAGAAGAGAGCCAATAATAATAGTTAAAAGCAAACTGCAATGCTATACGTATTATCCTAAAATCATCATCCTAGAGACGAGTAAACTTTTTAAATTTCCACATTTATGTGGTACAATACAACAAAGTATGACAAATGTGCAATACTCAAGTAAGCAACATCTTTCATAACCTCAAAGAAAAGTAGTAAGAGCAACTACAACCAAGTGGAATCCATCCATTAATTTATTATTATTTTACTTATCCCTCTCACAACTCTCTCTCCTCTGACATAAAGTGAACTAAGGAACTCACACACATCTCTCTTTCCCCCACCTAAGCAATTACTTTTTCTTTTTAATGTCTAAGAGTGGATTCCACTCTACTGTGGAAGCCCTAAAACTATACATGCCGTTGAATATTTAGTGAAAACATTATGCAGATTTATCATTGTATTAACAATATATATAGGGATTTACATGATGAGTAGTGAGACTATAAACGTGGACTATAAACGTGGATAGTGGGTGGTTATACATGTACAGAATAATTATTTTAACAGCCCCCCGCAGTCTCTACCGGAGGATCGCGAAGGCAGAGACTGGATCTAAAGTCTATAAAGAGTGGAGATGGTAATCCTTTTGTCATTATGTCCGCAAACTGGTGAACAGTGGGAACGTGAAGGACACAGGCTTGGCCAAGTGTAACCTTTTCTCGAACAAAGTGGAGGTCAATTTCGACGTGTTTGGTGCGTTGGTGTTGAACTGGGTTAGAGCTCATGTACACGGAGCTGACGTTGTCGCAAAAGACAATAGTGGCACGAGATGGTGGTGTTCCTAATTCATGAAGAAGGTTGTGCAGCCAGCAAGATTCTACAATTGCGTTGGTGACAGCCCGGTATTCAGCTTCGGCACTGGAGCGTGAGACTGTGTGTTGTCGTTTGGAGGACCACGAGACCAAGTTAGAGCCAAGAAACGTGCAGTAGCCAGATGTTGATCGTCTGGTGTTAAGGCACCCTGCCCAGTCGGCGTCTGAGTATATGATGATTTGGTCGGAGGGATTTGGAGTGAGATGGAGGCCAAGATTTAGGGTGCCTTTTAGGTAGCGCAGGGTTCGTTTGAGAGCATTGAAATGTGCTTCACAGGGGTTGTGCATGTGGAGACAACACTGCTGTACAACATAGCTAATGTCTGGTCGAGTGAATGTGAGATACTGTAGTGCAACGGCAAGCGACCGATATGCAGTGGGGTTGGTGAGTTTGGGGCCTGCATTTGCTCCAAGCTTTGTGTGGGTGTCAACTAGGGTTTTGCAGGGGTTGCATGACTGCATGTTAAAGCGTTGTAGAAGGTCTTTGGCATATGCCGTCTGGTTTAGGTGCAGTCCAGTGGGGTGACGAGTAACTGAAATGCCGAGGAAGTAGTGGAGCGGGCCTAGATCAGTCATGGAAAATTTGGTGCTGAGTGAGGAGATAATTTTACGGAGGAGGGGGGTGGTGGATGCGGTGAGGATTATGTTGTCCACATAGACAAGGAGATGTACTTGATGAGAACCGCGACGGAGGACAAATAAGGACGGGTCGGAGCGGCAACTGTGGAAGCCCAGCCGTAGGATGTAGCTGGCAAAGCGTTGGAACCAGGCTCGTGGAGCTTGCTTGAGGCCGTACAGTGCTTTACGTAGTTTGCATACATGATTTGGGAACTGTGGATGGATGAAGCCAGGTGGTTGTTGTCAATAGACGTCTTCATTGAGAGTGTTGTGTAAGAAGGCATTTTTGACATCCAATTGGTGTATGGGCCAGTGTTTTGTGAGGATGAGGGAAAGTATGGTACGAATGGTAGTGGGTTTGACTACTGGGGAGAATGTTTCGTCATAGTCGAGGCCGTGCTGTTAGGAGAAGCCACGAGCGACCCACCTCGATTTGTATCGTGCGAGATGCCCATCTGCATCAAACTTATGTTGAAATAGCCACTTGCCCAAAACAATGTTAGTGTTAGGGGGACGAGGAACTAGATCCCAAGTCTTGTTTCTAATCAAGGCACCATACTCTTCCTTCGTCGATTTGTACCAGTGTGGGTCTTGCAGAGCGACTTTGTGGCTGAGTGGAAGAGGGGGTGTTTGGGCAGAGAGATTGAAGATTTATTTTGGTTTGATGATTCCAGAACGGGAGCGAGTTGTCATGGGGTGAGTTGATTATGGGTTGGAAATTGGATTGGGTGTAGATGAGGGGTTCGGGTGATGTGTGTGGACAGTGGGTTGGACGGCCGTTGGTGGGTCAACATGTGTAGGAGTGGACGTGGGGGAACTCGTTGTGGTGGGCTGGGTAGGCGATGAGGTAGGTGGGTATGTGGTCATGGGGCCCGCGGGAGAGGGGGGTGTGTGGGATTGGGACAGGATATTTTGCTGAGGCGGGCTGGGTTGACCGAGGGCGGGTGTTTGATGTGGGCCGGGTGAACCGAGATCAGGGGAGGTATGTGGGCTGGTTTGACCGAGGGAGAGGGGTGGTTGTGGGCTGTCATGTGTGGGTTGGGCTGTATTGGTGAGGGGGGTGGCAAATGTTGGAGTGGGTGAATCGGTGTCGGGTTGTGGGGGAAAGTATGTACTAGCAGAAGGTAAAGTTTGGAATTGATATAGGAAAATATGTTCATAAAATACGAAGTGACTTGAGATAATTTCCTTGTGAGTTCTAAGATCCAGACAACGATATCCTTTATGCTCCGGTGCATAGCCGAGGAAGACGCAGGCTGTTGTGCGAGGTTGTAGTTTGTTGGTGGTGGTAGAGGATAGATTCGGGTAGCAGAGGCAACCGAAGGTGCGTAGGTGGTCGTATGTGGGTGAGCGGCGATGGAGAAGCATGTGGGGTGTGGTATTAGGTGTTGTAGAGGATGGTGTGGGTAAGGTTCAGTAAGTGTGGAGGTGGTGAGGGCTTCGGCACAAATTTTGGGGGAAGGTGACTATGGAAAAGTAGTGTGCTTATGGCATTGGTAATGGTGCGTATGATACGTTCGGCTTTGCCGTTTTGCTGTGATGTGTGTGGACAAGAAAAGCGTAGTAGGGTACCGCGAGATTGTAGGAATGATCGAAGAGTGTTATTGTCAAATTCGCGTTCGTGATCACATTGAATGGATTTTATTGTGCAGTGAAAGTGTACAGTAACATACGTATGAAAATGTTGAAGAATATCAGAAGTTTGAGATTTATATTTCAGTGGAAAAGTCCAGATATAATGACTAAAATCATCTAATAATACCAAATAATATTTGTACCCACAAAAACTGGGGACAGGGGCAGTCCATAAATCACAGTGTACAAGATCAAAAGGGTGTGCAGAAAAATTGTTTGAAGAGGAAAATGGCAGACGTGCATGCTTGCCTAGGTTGCATGCGTGGCATAAGTGAGATGCCGCTTTATTTGGTGGAATTAGCTGCTGCTTTGCTAAGGAACGTAGTGCACTGAAGCTGGGATGCGTGAGTCTTGTGTGCCAGATGGTGGTGGGTGAGGTGGTGGCCGAGAGTGAGTATGCAGTGGCGGGTGGTGGTGTAGTCGACGGAGGCACGAACGGGTACAGGTCGCCGCGGCTATTGCACCGGTGGATCACGTTCCTGCTGGTAAGATCCTTGATAGAAAAGCCATGTGGATCAAATTCAACAGAACAATTGTTGTCAATACTAAAACGGCGAACAAAAATCAGATTTTTGAGAAGTTGTGGATTTACTAAAACATTACGAAGTGATAACGATAGAGAGGAGGATAAATGTGTATGACCAATGTGAGTAATTGGAAGAGTGTTACCGTTGCCGACCACGATACGCGAAGAAGAGTTTATGCCAGGAGAAGAAACAAGAGAAAAGGTACCTGGGTTGTGGCTCATATGGGATGTCGCGCCGGTATCCATATACCAGGACGGATCTGTTGCGCGAGTGGGGGGAGGCAAGGCATTGACAGCATTGACCAGGCTCTGCTGGTCCCATGCCGGAGCTGTTTGTTGGTGGACTAGCGCTTGTGGAGGAGCACCGGGGCGTGGTCCGAGGATGCCGGGGCTGGACCAGGTAGAGGACCATTGCGGCTGTGCGCTAAGCTGTTGTTGAATGGCCCAGAGTTGCTGTTGGAGGGATGCGCGGCCGCGACCTCGACCTCTGCCACCGCGACCGCGGCGATTGGTATGGTTGGAGTTGGTGTTGCGCGCTGCCTGGGTTGTTGCTTCAGGGGAAGAGGGCGCTGACGGTGGAGGGGAAGTCGAATTGGAGGTGGTGGCGAGGGCAGTTGCAGTGGAGACGACGGTGTTTCTGCAGGTTTCTTCGAGGATGAGACTGCTGCGAACCTGTTGGAAGGTTGGGAAGGGACGCTGGAATTGTATAATGCTGCGGAGATTGGAGTATGACTCGTTGAGTCCGCTGATGGTTTGAAGTACGAGATTCTCGTCTGAAACGGGGCTGTCCACATCTGATAACGCATCTGCAAGAGTTTTTAGTTGCATACAGTAATCATTTATGGTCATGGATCCTTGGCGAAGTCCACGAAACTCAGCTTCTAGCTGAATTGCTCGCGCCTTTTTGTTATCGCGAAACAAGTCTTCGATGGCAGTCTAGACTTGGTATGCTGTGGGATTGGAGCGTAGAATGAGACTGAAGATGTCTGGATGAATTGTTGTGTATATCCAGGATAAAACAGTGAAGTCCAGGAGAGACCAACTGTCGTCAGAACGAGGAGGGGTGCCATCGACGTGGGAGAGGAGGCTGAATTTGCCGAGGGTAACAAGGAAGAGGTGGCGCCAGAGGGTGTAATTTGGTGGGTTTTGGGTAAGTTCTATGTGAACGTGATTAGTTATGGAATTCACGTGCAATGCTTGTTGGACAGCGACAGCGGCAGGCGTTGAAGAGGAGCCTGGAACCGGTGGGGAGGGTTCTCGATGAGGAGGTGAGTGTGGAGGAGAGGCTAGAATGGGATTTTGGGAGTGAGCTGGTGATGGGGGTTGATCTGCCATTGTTGAAGGTTGAAGGAGAGTGCGTAGTTGTAACACCCCTCTCCATAATCACGATATAATCCCTCACGTAGCAATAATTAAAACGTCTCGCAGTGGAAAATAAATAACAATTACAAAACTCACTCGGGTGTCACCGGCCATTACTCGCCCATGCGAGCAACGTAGCCAAACTACATCCAACTTCCAAAATAAACAAACTGCTAACCGCAGTGATAACGAGAAACTCCTATACATCATACTAAGTCCATAACCATAAACATCGACAAGTGAGCATCTACCCAATCCTGAAAAATTCATAACCTTACCATAAGACCATACACCATCTTCAATACTATACAACATCTCCAATTACCCTGCTCCTGCTCTTCAGCTCCGACAATGGTCAACAACCTGAAATGGTGTAGTATCAGCGATAGACGCTGAGTATGCCGGGCCTGGACCCTAATGGTCACTTGTCATTTTAACCATCTTTTAATTGGATTGGTTTCATGCTCTTCCATTTTACAGTTATAACAATACTGTAGCATAAATGTATAATGTACATAACCATCCAAATATTCATAGACACTAATCATCCATCCAAACCAAACAATCATTTAGATATCACAAACCACAAATATATATCGAACGTATCGAACAACAACAATATATTGTACAATGTACATTCGCCGTAGCGTACAGTTTTCATATTTAATTTACCTTAGCCTTGTAGGCTCCATCCAACCATCAACACACAATAAAATAACCACAAGTATAACCAATGAACAACAAAGCGAAACAACGAGAATAATAAACAAGTATTAAGTCTCGTCCATAGTATTGTTCGTCACTGTATAAGTCTCAATTGTTTTAGTTGTTCAGTTATACCTAGTGACAATGTCTCGTTAAAACGACATGTCTCTAGTTACCCATATATTATGGCGGGTCACCCACGGCAGTAGCCACTCCAACGGTAGAGTCTCCGACCAACGAGCCATTCTAGCTCACGGGAAATTTTCTTGATACTTACGGACCCGTACGCGGACATCCTGGTATCGTTTTTGTGATCACAGCGCGCACCAAGAGCCACATCCTCTTGGCTTTACTTCCATTCCATTAATTATTTAATTATACCATCGCATCGCATTACCAAGTTTTCTAACACAGCAGACTAAGGTCATTAGTCCAATCCGGAGTTTGTAAACTCGGGATCCAGTGTTAGATACGAGAGTGGCGTATAGAAAAGGCCAATGCTCCGTACAAAAGTCTCAGATAATATGTATGTGTTATTATCATAGTGCTACAACGTTTTACTTACGTTCCTTATATTTCTTATAAGATAGCACCATAGCCGCTAGTTCATTTTATATATATTGGTTCATATATACGAACCGATACTGTTAACTCAACAACAGTAAATAATAAGTAGCTATAAATATACAATTCATGCATATTAATTATCACATTCAGACAAACAATCTTATCACAGATCACACAGAAGTCTGAACTGAGGAAGCCCTCAGAGACAATCAGAGACACATAACAACATACAAGTTATATCAACCAAATCCGAGCCCAAGGAGCAACCTTAGGACAACTCGGATCAAACCCCTTTACATACCGTTCACCCTGACTGTATTACGGTGGAGTATGAACCAGCAAGATCCTACGCTCCGTGTAGTCCGTTAGCTCGTCAAGCGTCCTTGTCAGAAGTATACTCTAAACGGTAATAAAACTATAAGTCAGTCTCCATGACTAACTACATCCGGTATTTCCGAATAATAAGTAACCCCGATAGTTCACCCCTGTTTTCTACAGTTTTGTTACGGGTTTCTCTAAAATAGTCGGCTTTGTTACTTAAAATGCGTACGTCAAAACTATTTCAACTGTTAAGTTTAATTCCTTATTTTTCTTTTAATCTTATCCACATCCAGTTTAGGTACGTAACCTATAGTTGCATGTATGCATGCATTCTTGTATTATACTGCATTCTAAAATTCATAACTTATAGTTCGTAACTATTTTTTTAAATAACCACCACCATTAAATCATATGGTTTTCAACCAAAATATACATCCACCTTATATACATTATTCTTGCGTATGTATATATTTTTACCACGTAGGTAATTCTCATGAGTTTCATAAACTCTTATATTTTATGTTACATTTTATCATCTTATGTTAGATGATTATTCCCATTAGTTGTATTGTATTGTACAACTTATAATTAAGATTGTTATCCTAATATTATGTAACATTTTATGTTGTACATTTACAACTCCTAAGGTTTATCCCATAGGTACCTTAGTTTACAAGTCTCATTTATTTGTAGTTTGTCACATTATTTTATGTGAGTACCCTTCCTTATATTAATTCCATCTAAACCATATAATTGCTATGACATTGATAACATTATAGACCTTAGTCTAAAATTCATTTTCCAACTCTTATTAACTCGGTATAGCCCTTAACTTTATTTAAATTCCGTTTGACCACATAACATTATGTAATGTTATACCATATCCTAATATCATTTGATATGATATTTTTATTTCCCTTAACTTATAACCTGTAGTTCTTTTATACAAAACTATTTATTATTGCCTCTTAGGCACCATAAGAAAATCTTATTCTTTTCCATAAACCATAGTTTCCTTAATTTACAAAATCACCCCTTTCTTTTTACCATGTTATATATACCATTTAATATAACATTTCTATCTTATAAAAGAGTATAACCTATGGATATTTTTTTGTAAATTCCGAATAGCCCTTGTGCTATTCTATAATTGCCATTTGGCCCTATTTATAACATATAGTCTTACCACATCATTAAAACCATATCTTATACACATATCTTAATAAATTCTCTTAATAATTCTAAAAATCTCCAAATTCCACCAAAGGGTTATAAATATCCTTATTAACCCATATACTTTCGATATTTATCATTCCACCATCTATTTTTCTCCAAAGTGTCATAATGACATTATAACTATATATTATTCATATATAGTTTATTTTAATTCCAAAATCCACCAAATGAATTCCTAAAAATTCCTAATAGCCCATGGGTGTTTAAAATACCATTTTACACCCTTTATTTTCGGTAATAACATATTTACCACATATGTTATGAAAATATTACCATTTAATACATAACTTATTATAAGACCTTAAATAAGTTACCTAACTTATTTATTTTGGTCAAAACCTAGCATATGGTCAAGGTTGACCTCCTTAATATTTCCTTGGCCATTAATTCTTTATAATTACGGTTTAGTACCCAAACTTTTGAAAATTCACCATTTAACCCCAAAACTTTATAAAACCTTATAAACTTTATTTTAACTCATTTTTAACTCTAATTTTCGGCCTTATTATTCTAAAGCCCCCAAATTTAATTTAATTACACCTAATACCCCATTTATTTTCGGTAATGCATTTATACTACTTAAACTTAATTAAAAGCTTGTAAATGCATAAATAAAATGGCCTAAAATACATGGCCTTATTACAAACATTGGCTTGCAAAATAAATTACACATAAATGTCCCAAAATACATATAAATTTCGGCCTCACCATATATTCTTCATTTATTTACCAAACTTCCACATAATGTCTTAAATTTGACAATTATGCTTGTTTAATTAGTTATAAAATTTATTAAACCATTCCTTAAACATTTTAAGGTCAAACAAGACCTTATTTTACCCTTCACTCACGGCAATTTAATTAGGAGTAGTTTAAGAACACATTAACTTAGCAAAGTTAATGTTTAAGTGATTTATACCTTGATTTAGCTTAGGTAATCCTTGTTTGGTTCGGCCACCTTAAGTAGAAATTCTCCACAGATTGTTTTACATGTTTTCAAACAGAAAACAAGGCCTAGTTAGTCTCCAAGAAAGATCTAACCATAAGAAGTAATTTAACGTAAGATTTAAGGCAAAAATCACCTTAAGAATGCAAGGAGAGTTCAAGATGGTTTCGACCTGAATCAAACACACCACAAGGTGTTAGATCTACCATATTGACATAGGGAATAGCTAGATCTCGAAATGCTACCTTGTTATTAGGTTTTACCTTGGAAAAATGCCTTAAAAGAGGGTATTTCCTTTGGATCTCGGCCACCCTTGCTCCAAATGGCTTACCAACAGATTCCACATGAAAAGGAGAAGAAGAGGAGGCTATGAGCAAAGTTTCACAGCCGAACTTGAAGGGAATCAAAAGTTATGAGCTTAAAGCACATTTTTACCTTAAATGGTCAAGACTTGAACTTTCCTCCTTAGATCTGGTTATGTACGAAAACAACACTTCCTCTAACCTCCAAATCACTCTACATAGATGTATAGAAAAGGTTGGAGTGTAGATCAATCGAAAAAGGAAGGAAAGATGAAGAAAATGGGCATTTTTATGCCTTAAGAGCTTACCTAGAGCTTGAAACCTCATCAATGGTGCTTGGAACTCTTACCTACGGTGGAGGGGAGCCAAAGAGAGCTCAAGGTGTGAGCCATCTCGGCTGAAGAGGAAGGAATGAAGGAAATGACCTAAAATAAGCTTAAAGCACCTTTTTTTGCATTTTTTAAGATTTTCTTGCTTTGATGACTCATCAAGGCTGGTTGTAATTGATAAATTCGTGGGAGACAACAGCAAGGGGCAGCTGGACATGATAGGAAAGGTGGGTGAATTATTTGTACATAATTGATTCCAATTTGATTGAATAAAGGAGTAATAATGTTACTTTTAGCCATTTAATGAATGTGTGACTCATCTCTTGTCTTGTACCAGCTTGGAGCCACGAAATTCAAAGAGGAAGAGGGGCAAATGGAGGCTCCAAATCAGCTGGCTCACATGGGAAAGGTAAGTGGAGCCCACCTTTTTTGTTTTATAAGGTAAAGTTATCCTTTTTGTTATTTTATGTAAAAGTAAGAGCATATATTTAATTGTCACATGTCTCTTGTCTCTTGGTCTGTTAAGAGACTTAATTATCTGATTTTATGTAGTCCATTTCGTGGTCAATGGTCAACATTGGTCAACTTAGTCAATGTTGACCCAAACGGGCCCCACTTTAGGGTTTTATTAATATTTTAATATTAAATTTGTAAAAATTCGTAAATTTCTGGAATTAAATTCCTAATATCATATAATATGATATTTTATTATATTTAAAGGTATTTATAACCTTTTAGCCCATTTAAAACCAATTTAAAAGGCGATTACACAAAAACGTGCTTTAAGGAGTTTTAGTGCACATTTTGTGTCGCAGGGTGTTTCTGGGCTCTGTTTTCTTTGACAAAGGTTTTGTTGTGTTCCTTACATGATATTTGATCATGGTATTCAATTTTATATCATTTAGAGGTCATTTGATTTTTAAGGTTTTCCTATAACACCTTTTTGCCCTTTTTGACCTTGAAGCATGTAAATGCTTTTTCTTTGTGTTGGAGTGTTGTCCAACGGTTATAATATGTTTAATATTATGTCAATATACTTAGGACAAATTTTTAGGTCCTAAGAAGTTCATTTGGGTATTTATTTACCCTTAACAGTCAAAGGGTGCAACATCTTGTTTTGTGTTGCCCACTGTTGTTCTCAGTTGACTTTTAAGGCATGTTTAGGCCTTAATTAATGTGATTAAATATTTAATCCATGTTTTATTAATTTGGGGTATTTCAGTAGTGGTGTGCGCTGGTTGCTGGGTGCGTAGCAGAAGGGAGTGTGATGGGGAAAGAATTCAAAAGTTGAGGAGAGTGGGGTTAAAGGTTGTTAAGATTCTGGCTGAAAGAATCGGTGGGGAGCGTACAGAAAATTAGAAAACTGCTTGAAGAGAGATTTGTGGATCGAGAGAGAAGATGAGGGAATATTTTTAGGCTGATACCATGTTGAATATTTAGTGAAAACACCACGCAGGTTTATCATTGTATTAACAATATATATAGGGATTTACATTAGTGGGACTATAAACGTGGATAGTGGGTGGTTATACATGTGTAGAGTAATTATTTTAACACATGCAAATCGTACGTCCAATCCCAAGTTAATGTGTAAGATTAAGTTTCGTCTGAACTTAAAATTATTGGTCACAAACAAGAAGGGGAGAGTGAGACGTGCCAAATCAGACATGTAGCTCAATACATTTGGGTCATTTAATTAATCCAGCGTTTGTTGAACTGAGCCCACAAGCATTAAATCAGCCAAGCCCAGCCACCAATAAGTGGTGGTGGTGGTGGTAGACTGATAAATGAATGGGATGACAATTGCTAACACACAAGTGACGTTGTCAAACAATAGGATATAACAAGTCGTTTTCCTTTTTATTTATATGTATAATATGACAGTCCTTAATAGCCTAGAAAGAATATATATGGAAGGGAAAATCAATCAGATTACTACACATGTGCATACTAATAATAGGGTAAATGAGAGCTGTATGGAAACTTAAATAGGTTAGTTTCCGTGCTTGGACATATGTGTCCAGCTTGCACTTGTTTTTTATTTTTCACTCATGTCCTATTCTTCAGCCTTGGTATTCACTTCAACATCTCCCCTCACCCCAAACGTATGATCAGCAAGCATATGCCATATATATGTATATGTACAACAAATTGCTAGGTGGGAATAGACCCAACGGAAGGGAATTATGTAAAATACTCATATAGACTAGTAAGGCCCAATAACCCATAAGGTTCCATCCTAAAACCAATTGGCATTAGGTGGAGTAGCCCATAGTCTATACTACTTACTAGCTATATAATTTTTCAATGTCGGATTCACACTTGATCTTCAACACAAATTGCTTCTGATGTTGATGAAACAAATGTGCATTGTTTCTTAATTGCCAATATATCAAATTTTGACCTAGGTGGATATAGTACCGACAATCATTAATGTTACTTGCATAATTCACATCTCCATAGATAAAGATGATGTTAGGGGATTGAGAATAGATAATAAGTTAGGTTATGGATGCTTTTAGGTAATGAAAGGACGTGTTTTAGGAATTGAGAATAGATTAATAAGTTAGGTTAGGGATGATTTTCGGTAATGAAAGGACCCGTATTACAGATTGCCAATGGAACTAGTGCGTGAGTGCATTGACTCACACAATCAATTATTGGTACAACTTAGACCAGGACGGGTGAGTGATAAGTATTCAAGCGCTCTAAGAATACTGAGAAAAAAGGTTTAGGTCATAGAATTTGTTGTCATTATATGAGTGGGACTTAAATGTGGTATTCATTAGGGTTAAACCAGGGTGAGCACATAACATGTTTGTTAGTTTTTTTATAGAAGACTGAGAATGTATTTTCTATGAGTAAGATATAAACTAGTGGGACTTCTATGCAGTTCAATGCCAAGGAAATAGTGAAGGGGTCCTAGGTCTTGACGTGAAATAGTGAGAAGACTTGATGAATGGAGTGCTTAATAAGGTACACAAGGGTGCGTGTAATAAAAATGTCACCCACATAGATTAAAATTTATAGAATATCATTATCATGGTATTATTGGAAAAAAGAGATGTTAGCTCAAGAGACCGTAAAACTCGTGGTTATGATAGATGTACTAAGTTTTGAAAACCAGGCACGAGGTGCCTATTCAAGCCACATATAGAATGGTTCAGAACTCAGAAGCAAGTGGCTAGCTATTTATAGAATAGAATACAAGGGATAGAAATCCAATCATAGCATTACCCATCTATAAACTAGAAGGGTAAAGAAGAGCTATAGTGAAACTGGGTTAACTCTCATTCTCCATGTGGAGATCTGTTTTTTTTTGTTTTTTATAGGCATGTTTGTTCTTTAACTAGTTACTTAATAAAGGATTGGAAATTGAGCTAAATGGACTATGAAATGTGGCTAAGAAATGGGATGAGAACATGAATTAACTTGAACTAGTGACTTAATAAGGAATTATGAACAAGATGAAAAGAAAGGACTTGGAGTGTGATACTAATTCCTTACGAAGAGAAATAGAGAATTGGACATACATCCACTATAACCATATAGGTTACGATCAATAATGACAAAAAAAAAACAACCATATTATAAATGTTTGCGTGGGGTAGATAAGTGTTTACTCAATATTTCTGATTCTTTTTGTATTAGTTCTCTATGTTCTCTGTATGTGATTAATTGCAAAAATTTGAAGAGAGCGTTAATTTTACGGGGATTTTAAGAATTTTATGTTAGAGTGAACTCCTTTATATTGATTTTATTCAGAATTCAAGAGTATAAAAAGGCCTTTGAGAGTATATAACTCTTTTAATTTGGTTTTGTTTGATGTTGATTACCCAGTGGATGACAAACCTTTCTTTATATTGTTGTAGTTGGATCAGGTAGAAAATCCTTTTGGTTTAGACTGCCTCCCAAATTGCAGATATTTAACTCATGTATGAGTTACCGTAAAGCCAAGGGTTATAAATCTCAATTTGTTTAGGTTTCTTGTTAAATTGTAGGTGTTTAAACTGTAATAAGTTTTATTAATTTCTAAGAGGTATGTGAAGCCCAAATATTCCCAATTTAGGGTGTATGGTGATCAAACCCATTTAAGTTATTCATGCTACATTAAATCGATGTCTTAAGAAAGATTAAAGTTATAAAAAATAGAGGTGCTATAAGAGGATGTAGAAGTTCCCAACTTAGATCTTGTGGATATTGTAACTATTGTTGCTTTGGATCTAGTTTATGATGACTTCAATAAATTAATACAAACTTTGCTTGGGATGGTGATGATGGAAATGAAACTAGCAACCTCTTCAGATACGTCATCGACCTGTCGTGGACGTGTCGTTTCTGCTGGATAAACGACTTGATAGTTTAGGGAAGAACGTGATAAACTCAAACTGGAAACTCCTTTTCGATTGAGAATTTACACTTTAGATATTCACTCAACCTCCCTCCATCCAACCTATGGACTCCGGGACAGTTCTGGACTTATCACCAAAGTCCTCTACCCTCTTCTGACTGTAGTCCTATGGTTCCACAACCGTTCACCGACTGGTCAGTTTACCAAATACTTAGAGTATTATCTTAACAACCCAGTCCTACTAAGCTCACCAACTTCCTATTTCTTACAGGCACTCAGACACACACAGTCTGACTCACACTTGCTCTTAGTTATCTATCTTCATATGTGTGACCTTATCTCAGTTCCATGTGAATAGACATCATATTTATACAGATAAGTTCATTAGTCTTTATACCAACCAATCTATATCTTTTCTAGACTCTAGAAGTTGTTTGTCCTTTTGTCTTCAACAGAGTAGATGCGCTCATACATAGGCTGGTTCTCAATCTTGCTTTAGTTGGAGTAGTCAAGACATGTGTCATCCTGTGATTGGACACGTCGGAGGCAAGGGCTCAAGCGGTTGGTTACCACTTGTTCTCTCCACTTGCCTGATCTTGATGGCTTCATTAATGCTCTCCAAAGCTTCATTAATGTTGTGTAATGAGTACATCTTAATAGCCCTGACCTTGTCTTGTTATCTTGTTCATTAATGAGTAAACTTTGTCGTGAGCTATTTGCCTGTGTGGATGCATGAGCTTGTCGGTTCACTTGATGTATTTTGTCCTTATATTGCGTCTGATGCATGAGAGTCATTGTTGTGTAGTGATTGAGTTCCTGTCTGCACTAGAAGTTCTGCTGGAGCTATCATAGAAAGGTGCCCGACTGGATGGACACATGTCATGAGCTTAGTGCGCTTGCAACCTTGCGTGCTTAGCCACTCTTCCACCTGTTTATCTAACTCAACGAAATATGTTAGATAAACAACACTAGTTTGTTATCATCAAAACTAAAGGATCTTGACTTAATAAGAAAAAATCAACTTATAAGATTGATTATGTTTTGTTATTGAGAATAACGGGAACTTTTACCTATGTTGATGTTCATCATATCTATTTTCATGTACATACGTTGTTTATGGATGCAACTACATGATTGTTATTTTGTTTGATACATATTCAGTTTATAAGTTTTTTTGTTACTTTGAATTGTTTGATAGTGTGTGTTAGCTTTTGGTATTTTATAAGTTGCATTGTCTCATGCTCTTAGTGAAGATGTATTCAAAACTATATAGTACTCTAGTAAAAATTGTACATAGGTATACTTATGTCATACCTATTTAAGTTCTTCTAAGATCTTACAATTCTTCACTTTGGTCCCATTAGTTTGTATCAATTCTAGTATAGGATCTTAATCTCAACGTTGATCTCATGTAATCGCTCTCGTATCATATTTAAACTCACAAAAGTATCCTTTCAATTTGCTATCAAAGATATATTACATCCTCATTACTCTTGGAGATGGAAGATCACCGCACAGTAAGAGGTCTCCAAGACATAATTGAAGGGCGTACACCCACATTTTTCTCTTGGAGGCAAAAATGCAAGCCATGGCTTGATTATAGTTGTGCAAAATATAAATGAATATATCCTGCTAACTAATGGGCAGTGAACCCAATCATAGTAGTGCAACAAGTGTTGTTAAAAAAGAGAGAAGGGAGACGATTAAGTGTAGTGCACTACAGTGAACTCATTCTTCTTCTTATTGTTTAGGCAAAAGAGCTGGAGCTGTCCGGGTCTGTCCATCTGGACACGTACCCGAAAAGTTGTAGCTAAGGAGTTCTTAACTTGTACATGACCTAGATTCTTCGTTATAGCTTCAATTTCATACCTGTTTGCGCTCACACGTTGCTTTTTCGTGTACTTTGCTCCTTACTGGGTTTTCCTCCTGTTTAACAAAAGATGCTTAGGAATACGGACAAAACACAAAACTAAAGGAACACTAGCTAAAATGGAGAAATAAGCATGATAAGTGCTGATAAAACATATGAAGTAAACCCCTAAAGCATGCTCATTTGTACACTCATCACATCCCCACACTTACCTTTTTTCTCGTCCTTTATTAAAACCATGAACCCAAGCAAGTATGAAATGCTCAAAACTAACAAATATTGTCTGTTATTCGTGGACAGGGTGTGCTTAGAGCAAAATAATATCAAGAGTTTTGGGGTATTATTAGAGTGCTTTAAATCTTTAACGATTAGGTAACTTGAAAACCTTTTACCATGGACAACTTCTCTAAAAAATGGGCACTAAAGAGAAAACAAAAGGAAAAATAGATTTGTGCATTTGTTTCACTTTTACATAAGAGATGAGGAAACGAAATTTAGGCATTTATCCTTTGCATTGAAGAACACTAAACTCTTTTTATGTTGGATACCAATGATGTCTCACAAGTTCCTTAAAGATTTTTCACAAAGAAACACCCTTTAACAATCTCTAAGAGAGTAGACAAAAAGAACCCCTAAGAAATAAAAATCCAACCATTCAAGATCATTTGACCATACTACATGAAAAGCGATCCCCAAAAGCAATCAAAAAGAAAAAATTTGAGCATTTATCCCACAATTCATAAAAGCATTTTTTTCTCAATGAGAACAACCCACAACACATGGATCCAAGTTTTTGATTTTTGGACAAATACAAGATAAGCATGAGGATTAAGCATTTAAGCACATATTCCATCGAAAAGGTCACTCCCTCATACTTAGATGGGACAATGCTCCCATTGTTTACTAGACAAACCGGGAAAGGATTCAGAAGACCTCTTGGGAAGGAAACAACGAAATAACACATAGGACACAAACAAGCAGTATACACAAAAGCTAACCCCAGTGGCTGATTTAGACAGATACAAAATGAAAGAAAAGAAGTAACAAACACAAAATGAAAGAAACTAGTACTCCCTTGATATTATTGTTTCTTGCATAGAAGGACTTCCCCCACACTTGAGCTTTAGCCTCACAGTAGCATATCTTGGTAGTGATGTAGACATGAAGTTGAACTTGCAGAAGACACTAAAAGCAACCAAACTACAACATGGGTTAAGAGTTTGCAGAAGCAAAATTCAAAGGAGAACTTAATTTTTTTAAATAAAAGACATTGAAAGAAATTTCATCCGGGTTGCCTCCTAGGTTGTTACCCATGTTTAAGGTCTTTGGCTAGACCACACCATCAGGAAGTCCTCTAGGATCGAATATGAACGTTGAAGTGGGCTTCAATAGGTGGGTTGGGTGGGCATCATTTAGCTTTGAAGAACGGGCCAGATGTTGATGATCCTTGGTGTGAGGATCATATTGTGTTGAAGCCTCCTCTTCAAGTCTAAGGATGTAGACATCCTTATCTTCATTGAGTGGAGCAAAAAGAACATCGGGGTGGATTTGTCTGCACACTCTGGTCCCAGATCAAATAGGAATGTGGCCTTCGTACTTTACGGGTGAACATTAAGCTTTCACCTTACATCACTTGAGTAGGGGTGGAGATGGCCTTGATTCTCCAGGTGAAGATCAAAGGGTGATGGCTCCTCCTCCTCAATTTTGAGGATGTCATCTTTGGGGTGAGGCTCACAGGAAGAGCCTTGATGGAATTCAACTTTAGAGGGAGGTGACGCCTTGAAGTCAATGATGGCATTCTCTTTTAATGATCAGAGGGAGGCGATGACTCCTCTTTCTTAAAGTTGAGGATGTGGGCATCCTCAATGTCTTAATGAAGCACAAAGGGGGGAGACATATTGGCAATTGACTTCAGAGGGAGGAATGTCCATTAAGTTGAAGTAGAAACTCTCCTCTGATGGCTTGTCTTTAAGCTCCAGCAGATGGTTGAATGGTGTTGGATTCTATGATTCGAATAGGGTAAAAGAGAGCGAATAATTCGATTCTTCAGTAGGCTACTCCACCTCATTAACCATTTTTCTAGCAGGTTGTTGCTCCATTCGAGTTGATTGAGCTTGCTGGTTCATGCTGAAAGCCTGTAGTTATGACCAGAGCTCCTCCATACCGGGGGGATCAACCTTTACTGTGATCTAAGGACAATAAGCGCTCTTGTGATCTCCTTCACACTCTCGTCACATAAGCTTGATGGATGATCTGAAGTCTACCATGAGAGCCTTCGGAAATTTTTGGCGGGCAGTGAGAGCTCTCATGGTATTCTCCACATCTTTGACACATCATCCATTAATTGTAGCCTTCTGCACCATAGGAGTAGCCATACCAGCAACCACCTTGATTTTAATGACCGTCCATCAGATTAGAGTATCTACAAGACAACAAAAAATTATATAAAAAGGGCAAATCAAATAAATGAACAATATGAAGAAAAACTAAACCGATAATAAGTAAGATAGTTGGACAGAAGTCCCTGACAACAACACAAAAACTTATTGTGTAAAATATGAATAAATATACCATACTAACTAATGGACAGTGAACCTAGTTTAGTAGTACAACATGTGTCGTGTGTACAAGGATTTCACAACTATCTAATTAATTACAAGTTAAGTAACTGTGCATAAATACATACAAAAATGCATAAATGTAAATTGTTTGGGTTTTGGGGTTTTGGTTTGATAAACGAAAAAAAATGAAAACAATAAAACTAAACTACTAAACTAGGGTAGTGTAGCCCGGGATGGATATTTGCCCTCTTCATCCTTTACTACCAATTGTCGATTCTTGAACTTATAGCTAAACAACTGGAACATCTAATTAACTAGCAGCCAAACCCTAGCCTACTAAACCCAACCAATGTAGTCGGAATTCACGGATATTTAAGCACCAGAGTAAATCAACAGCATTAAGCGCAAGTTCCCCCTAAGCTGCAATGTAGTAAGTATTGATCAAACATATGAGATACAACTCTAAAACATCCTCCTTTGTACACTCATCAATTATTTGTGTGACCCTTCGTTATCCCTTAGTTTGACTAATGACGCTCTTTTTTAAGAACCACACTTATTCAAGAGCATCTCCTTATACTACAATGTCATTCACCTACCATACATACATTACTTACATAGTCAGTCTATTGTGCAAGCTATGCACCAATAACACATCTTTTCATGTGTAGTACCCCTATCCCACATTGGAATATGAATAGTAATGTGAATGGTTTATCAGAATACTACTACAACAAGGTCTTCCACTCTTAGGCCCATGTGAGGACAAAGGACTTAGAGTGACTACCTTTCAAGCTTGAATGGCTTGGGAGCTAGGTTGTTTGACAGTTACCCATATGGGGTATTACATCATGACCCAAACCTATTTAAGAGAATCTTCTAATGACTACAATATATCTCTCTTACCATACCGACATTAGCTATATGGTCAAACAATAATGCCAAGCTATGCACTCACCTCATCCAAGTCACTCATCTCTCAAGAAAATCCTTGATTACCTAAATTCAACTAGGTACATTAACGGTTTCATTTCATTTCTGCTCACTCATAGTTTCACCTATAAGCATTTGCTAATGCTAGTAGTAGGTTAGTAAGATAGAGGACAAAAGATCAACCACTATATACTACATTTACCTAGGCTGTAATATCATATTATGAAAGTCAAGAAAACAACCTACTATATGGTTAAGTTTACAATTAGAGCTGTGTATGGATATATAGATAATGCTACTTTGTGAATTGTTTAGATACAATATTCTCTAGACAAGTTAGTGTTTCACTTAACTTACACTACTTTAATTACTTGGTGTGACAATATGGGCTCAACATACTTTGCAGTTAACCAACCTTTCGATGCTTGAGCCAAACAAGAACGAAACAAATCCCTTTGTATATAACTTTCAACCAATGCTCAAATCAGGTGGCTGATTTCCTCACAAATCCCTCATCTTTGACAATCCGTCATAGGACTGCAAGGGGACAAGTCAGACACCTGTTCAAGAGAAAACTCAATCCTCAGAACCGTACGTTACCATATATTCAAAGACAAAATGAATCAAAATAGAACTACAATCATATAGTATAACATATGACTGTAGCTACATGATCTGCGTACTCTCAACTATGCACGGGGGGTGCTGGGGATATATTTAGAATCATAATGTCGGCAAGAGGAGACATGTCTTCTCTAGCTATCTAGTTGTTTTGGGCCAATACCTATAGTTTTATTTCCATCAATCGTCAGCCATACTTTTTGAGGAATCCCAAGTTGCATTCTCATCAGGAAGCAGTTCAAATTACTCAGAAAGTTAAATGGATTTCACCACAGATCTGCAGAATCAAGGCAGGACCATGCCACATATATGCAAACAAAGAACTGAAGAAATGTCGTCATCTTCGTCCCAAACAAAGGCATATGGAATGGCCTTCCACAATCGGTCATCATTGCACATGAATTTTGTGCCAAAGCAGTACAACTATTTGTTTTTTTGGGGATTTTTTTTTTTGAATTTCTTCATAAACGGCTCGCAGTGGCTAAGGGCTGCACGACCATCCAGCCATCCACCCATTTTCTTCGTCTAACATTCTAACCAAGTCCTCCTCATCTCGGATGAGATAAGGTTAATCAACCCTTGCCACGTGGCATCCGTCTGTGGGTTCTTCAGACCCATGAAAATCCAAGAAACTTTCTTCCAAACAGGAAAACAAAAGGGAAAATAAAGAACGAAATTGACATACTATAATATCTATCAGTCACACTTGCTAAGCTTACCCTTACATTGTGTGGCTGTTAAAAAGAGGAATATCCACCCATATGACCAATTCAATGGCTGAGATTAGCCTCCAATCAACCTTACCATATCCATTTGAAACCAGTGACCGTTGATCAAACAGCAGTACATGTACTAGCATTATATATACAACCTTTCTTCAGCAAAGGTATAATCCTCTCATCAGTAGCATCAAAGAAGAAGAGAGGGAGTGAGTCTAATCTTTAACTAATAGTAAGCAATGGCATCTGCCTCCATGATCTCCACCTCTGCTATGGCCTCTGTTGCCAGGGCTAGCCCAGCCCAGTCCACCACTGTGGCTCCTTTTGTTGGTTTGAAGTCCATGGCTTCTTACCCAGTCACCAGGAAGAGCACTCAGGTCTCTCTCCCCAGCAACGGATGCAAAGTCCAGTGCATGATGGTAAATCATTCATTCTTTTGTTTCTCTGTTTGACCCTAATTACCACTTCTTCAATATAGATTAGAATTATGTAGGTATGTCTAGATAAGAAGTTGAACATTAAGAATTTAGTCATGCAATTAGACTGATTATTTTAGAGAATTAGATAGCCCTAAAAGAAACCTAGCTACATATATGGATGGACAGTAAACTGATTTATTAAGTTGAAGATCTAGTTACATATCAGTATAGCAGAGTTCTGATCTGAAGTGGGTGAACTGAAAATTTGTTGCAAATCAATTCCCTAAAATTGAAGGAATCAGATTAATTTGCAGTCAACATTAATTGATTCATGGTTGCACATATAAACACTAAGAGATTGATTATCTCATACTGCCATTGGAACTAAAATAAAATTTCTCGCAGGTGTGGCCACCAGAGGGTTTGAAGAAGTTCGAGACCCTGTCTTACCTTCCCCCTCTCACCCGTGAAGGTCTAGCCAACGAGATCTCTTACCTTATGAGAATGGGATGGATTCCCTGCTTGGAATTTGAAGTCGGCGTAAGTACATTATTAATTGACGGTGATGATGATGATGATGATTAACACTAGCTGTTCCTGAATCTGAATACATAATATAAATGCAGGAGGCTTACATCCACCGTGAGTACCACAACCTCCCAGGATACTATGATGGACGCTACTGGACAATGTGGAAGCTTCCCATGTACGGATGCACTGACCCAGCTCAGGTCTTGAAGGAGGTCGACGAGTGCTCCAAGCTGTACCCACACGCCCACGTCAGGATCCTCGGATTCGACAACAAGCGTCAAGTGCAGTGCATCAGTTTCATCGCCTACAGGCCCTCATAAACAAGCTAGCTAGCTGCTTTGCTGCTGCTGAACCCGCCGAGTTTCCCTTCTTTGAAATATCGTTCCGATTTGTTTGTTTATGTATGAATCCCTCCCCATAACGAACATTGTGATGATTCTCCTTTTCTTTTTCTTTGGGCTTTTCTAAATTTTACTTCTCGGGAAAGTTCCCTTTCCCATTTTCCCTGTGTTTATGTAATCGGATTTGATGGATTAATGGGAATTTGAGAACAAGTACTATTGTAATTTCTTTTGCTTCAATAAGTAATGACTTCTGCTCTTTCTCTGAACATACATTTTGATGTATTTTTCCCTAAGTATACGTCTATACATTCTCTAAGCATTAATATTGTTTATGAAGAAAACGGTGAATGTCTAAACAGTATTCCTTATGGTTCAATTGTTCCACGCTTCTACTTGCCAGTTATATATCTTTCCTAGCACTAGTCCTGTAGCTCGAGCGCCAGCTAATTCATATCGTAGTGAAGGGGTCACATTAAGCGGTTTATTAGTTGACCTGCTAATTAAGGATATTATTCTTAATATCTCCTCTTTGCTCTTATAGACTCTGTAGCTCATTTATTCTTTCAATTCAGTTGAACAAGGAGAATCATTCTTTGATTTATCTTCCTATAATAGTAAGCTTGGTATGCTCACAGGTGTTAGAGCTTGTCTAATTGGAGACTGCTATCAAGTATCATCTTCTTCAGTCGGTATACTCCATATTGTTCTACTCATCACATCAAGAACAAGGTTGGAAGACCTTTTACCCAGTGGCAACCCTCTAAAACAATCTGATTGATAGCAACGACGCCTATTGCAAGTACATATATACATTGTCTTGACCAATTGTCACTCGATGTTGAAACTAAAGGATCTAGCATAGAATATGGATTCGCAGTCAACAACGATAAGATGGGAAAGACAACGATAAGATGGGAAACACATGAATACCTCTCATTGAATAGAAGAGAAAGAACAACCCAGAATGAGTTGTAGAGAATGTTATATAAGAAACGGGAAAAGAATATAATAAAAAATATATACAAAGTGACAACCTCGCAAGGGTAATACAGTCATTGACTTTTGACTAGCAACTAAGTCTTGCAATTAGACGACTGTAATAACGCTAGCAAAGTATACCCATCTTGTTAAATTGATCTTGATATTACTTACCATATAGACTCTTGGTTAGCATGTTAGCTAACTGGCGGAGATTTGGGATGTGTTTGACTGAAACCAAACCATTACAAATGTGATCCCTCTTATAGTGCCAATCAATCTTTACATGTTTTGTTCTTTCATGTAGAATCGGGTTTTTAGCTATATAAATTGTTGCCTTGCTATCACACTTGATAAGAGTAGGATGTATATGCATCACTCCAAGCTCATGTAGAAGGTGATAGAGCCAGGTCAACTCTATAGATACATTTCACATAACACGGTATTCAGCTTCAATGAAGATAAGGAAACATAGACTTGCTTTTTTTTATTTCCATGAAACTGAAGATCCACCAAAGAGAATGAAGTTACCACTGCCTGACTGTTGAGTTAGGGCCAAGAAGCCTGATCCGAGTAACAGAAAGCTACAAGATCTTGATTGATGTTGCTATTAAGAAGTATTCCATTTCTAACAACCCCTTTGACATAACGCATAACATGTAAAACCGTATCAAGGTGACTGTCAGAAGGAGATTGCAAAAACTGACTGAGGTGTTGCACACTGAAGTTCAAATAGGACGGGTATCGGTTAGGTAGATCTTACCAATTAACCATTGAAAACCTCATACTGTTGAGGGGGACTCTATTAAGGAGACAATTTGGTTCCTACTTCAATGGGACTGACTACACGTTAAATATTAACTAAGTCAAACTCCTTTATTAAATAGATGTTGTACTTTGTCTGAGTCACCAACAATCATTTGTTGTTTTTCAGGAATTCAAGGCCAAAAAAAATGAAGTGCTCCCAGATTTTTGATGTGAAATTCTTTATCAAGGCCAACCTTCAGAGATTCAATAGCATCAAGATCATTTCCACAAATAAGCAAATTATCAACATAGACTCTTATGAAGATGATTCGAATGTTGTTTCTTAAAGAAGAGGGAGTAGTTTATTGGAATTTAGAAAACCCAGTTGTTTCAAGAAAAGGACTAGTCGAGTATACCACTGACACAATGCTTGCTTTAGACCATAAAGTGAGTGTTTTAACTTGTAAACACGAGTCATTTTTGTTGTGCCTCAATTTTTTTATTTTGTTTCTGGTTTGCAAAGGAAGTTATGCATTTTCTATCTTATGATAGTGAGTGTATGTCTTAGTGGATGATTTATTTTACTTAAGAAAGAGGAGGGGTAAAAGGGTAATTACCAAGTTGATATTTAGTAAGGTTAGAAAGAAAGTTATTAATTCTCATTCATTTCAGCATCCTCATTCTTAACTCCCATTCTTCTTGCTTCCTTCCTCTGCTCTTCTTCTCTCTTCTCCCTTTGTTTCCTCTTTTGATGATTTGCTTGTTCATGGTTCTGCTTGTGGAGTTCTGATCTGTTAGTCTGTTGGATTTTAGGTTTGAGATTGTGGGGTTAGTTTCTTTTCGTTCTTCGTTACATTTTCCTCTATTTTTGATTTTTTCCTACTTCTGGTCAAATTCAGTCAGTCATTCGTTGAGTTTTGAGTGAGGATGCAAAGGGTGTGCAGAGTGGAATCTGTAGAGTTCTACGGTTCTTTGATTCGAGGTAGGTGGTAGATGGATTTGGTATATGTGTGTTCACCCAAGGGAATTCTAGGATTTAGTTTTGTTTCTGAATGTATTCAATATGTTCTCCGATTTGGATGCGCATCAGAGTTGGTTTTCAGTTGTGTTTTTGCTCTGCTAAAACCCCATGGAAATGTGTTTTGATTTCCTACTTTGATATGAAGCATTGATGTGTTAACAATGGTGAATGGCATTTTAGGTACATATGATCTACTTCTGAATTTGCAGTTTATCTTTTCGCTTGTTAGGTTTCATTTTGTAAGACCATTTGACTAAAGCTTTGTAAACTATGATTGTTTAATATATGAAGTTATTTGCTTCAGTTTTGGGTTTCATTCAGTAGCCTTACGTATCTTAGGTAATAAGTGCACGACGTGTTTCGACCTTAGAACTATGGTGGTTTTGGGGTCGTTACAATTTTAGTGGTACGTATGTCGATAGAATGACCAGGAGGAGGCAACACACTAAAGAATATATATATACAAAGTGACAACCTAGAAAGGGTGATACAATCATTGACTAGCAACTAAAACAATAAATGCATAACTAAATCAATGTTAATACTCGAGGGTAAAGCAATCTTTTGATGTGCAACTGAAATCATGTGGATGGTGAACTAGTTTATTCCCGATTCTCATAGCGAATTCCTTGATTTTGCCAAACAGACTTGAAGAATTTACTGGAGGACATTTTTAGGATGCTCTTGACTAATTGGCTGAGTCAGTGGCCTTCCATTGTAACATGTTCATGCATGGAAATGAGAGCACCCGTATCATTCTTCTTGATGTATTTCATTTCTTCATCCATAGCGGCTCTCCACTTTTTTTCTCTTACCGTCTCTTCAAATCTTAGAGGTTCACGATCTACAAAATGACAACAAAGAGTGAGTTCATCAACAACGTTTTGATTATCTTACTCCTCATATATTTCTTGAAGACTTCTCATCCTCAATGGTCCTTCACTCAAACTTCCACTTGAGGGAGATGATGATGTGCTTGAAGAGGGTGATTGTTATGTTATCACGGGCTCTCGGCGTTGCTCTTCCTCGTGAACTCCATCAACTGGAAATGGGAATAAGTTGTATTTATCCTTATCTTCTAGGCTCCAATCCCAATTTTCTTTTTCATTGAAAACCACATCTCTACTCATAATGGTTTTGCCATGACTTGGGTTGTAAAGATTATAGCCTTTAGAGTGTTGATCATAGCCAATAAAGATATACTACTTGCTCTTATCTTCAAGCTTTACCCTTTCTTGATCTGGTACATGAACATGGCCTATGCTTTTAAACACCTTCAAATGGAACAGAGTTGGCTTAAGTCCCCTCCAAGCTTCTTGTGGGGGCATATTTGAAAGACCCTTTGTGGGGCACCAGTTGGATAAGTACACCACACAATCCACCACTTCAACCATAACTTCTTTGGCATTTCCTTGCACTTCAACATGCTTCGAGCCAAGTAAGGATGGTACGATTCTTTCTTTCCGCCACACCATTTTGCTGAGGAGACCTTGGTACCATTAAGAACCCTCTAATGCCATTCACTTCACAAAACTCATTAATTCATTAGAGGTATGAAGTCACCACCCTTATTCGTACTCATCGCCTTGATAAAATGACCACTTTGTTTTTCCACCAAAGCTTTAAATTTTTTAACATGGAGAAAACTTCAGATTTTTCTTTAAAGAAGTAAGCCCATGTTTTTGTATTGTAATCATCAATGAAGAGTAGAAAGTACCAACTTTAACCCAGAGAAATCGGTGTGATGAGCCCACAAACATCAGCATGAATCATCTCAAGAGGTTTATTTGCTCATGTGGTGGACTCCTTTGAAAAACTCTTACAAAATTGCTTGCTAACTAGAAAACCTTCACAAAATTGTTCTGGGTGGTTGATGCAAGTCAAGCCCACCACCATCTTCCTTTCACCCATCAACTTCAAAGTTTCAAAGTTTACATGCCCAAGTCTCAAATGCCAAAGCTAAGAGCATTCTTTTACACAAGTTTTAAGACACTTAACAAGATTGGTCTCAAGATCAAGAATAAACATTTTATTTTTCGTCATGGGCACCTGAGTGATCATCTTCAAATGGTTATCAAGAAGGTAGAGCATGCGATTTTCATGTTGATCTCATAGTCTTTCTCCATGAATTGCCCAAGACTTAAAATATTACTCTTCATCCTTGGAATGTAATAAACATCACCAATGAATCGGTGCTCACATTTCTTTGTATGGATCGTGATGGTACCATTTCCCTTAATTGGAACTTTGTAATGATCTCCAAATGTGACAAATCCGATAATCGAATGATCAATCTCCACAAACTTACTTATATCTCCACACATATGGTTGCTCATTGCATTGTCAAGATACCATTCATCCGTTTTTCCTTCTTTCTTGACTTGGTTGGATAGCAACAACACACCTTCCTCTTCCGTCTTGATCATATTGGCATCTTTTTATTGGATCTATGTGCAATCCAACAATCATGTGCAAAATGCCCAAATTTTTGGCAATTATGCACTAAAATTTTATTTTGTCTCCCCTTTGGTAGTTTCATCTTCCACGTCCCCTTGAACTTTGACTGCCTCTTCATTATGATCTTGATCTCCTCTACCATACCCTCCTCAATATCCTCCTTCTCTACCTCGACCTCTTCTTTGTCCTTAGCCATGTCATCTTCTTCAAATCTTTGGATTCTTCGATCGTCACAAGATGTGATCAAACTTCATGTGTAGAGAACGAATGATCTTCTTCACTACACGAACATTTTCGATTGTTTTGCCGTATCGCTTCATTTAATTGACTACGACTAACACCCTTGAGAAGTTATCCACAATTGACTCAGATTCCTTCATCCAAAGTTCTTATAACTCTCCCCATAACGTCTTCTTCACTTTGTCGGCTCCTTGATATAAGTTCTTAAAAATTTCGCATGCATCTTTTGTCGTTGTCGTTGACTTCACTCTTTCAAACATCACCTCATCTAGTCATTAATTGATGAGTGTGAGGGCTTGTTGATCCTTTTTTCGTAACTTTTGCACAGTTTCTCTTTGACCGAGAGTCAATGTAAGTGAAATATGCACGGACTCATCACATTCTTTTTCTACAACTTCCCACACATCATGACTTCCAAGAAAAGCCTTCATCCTTATACTCCAATTTTTATAGTTGTCTTTTGTAAGACTATGGAATAAAAACGGGAGATTGGAATTTGACATTGATAAGATAAAAACTTTTTTTTTTTGCTTCTTTCTTATATTTTCTCTCTCTTCCTCTTTCCTTCGTTTTTGTTCTAACTATTCCTCTCTTTTACAACTCTCTTTCCCTCTTTCTTTTTCCTAGCTCTAATGCGAGTTTGTTCGATATATTTTAGAGAAGATAGAAGATTGTATTGATTGATGATCAACAACTGATTACAAGATCCTCTTATATAGTACAATGAGAGACTCTATGCCTCTCCCTTAATTATTCTAGAACTTTCTAGAGCCACATTAAAACTATTAACTCTCTAAAAAATTTCACTTTTCATATAACCTATAAGTACATCACTTTAGCTTCCCTTAATTATTATCATCAAACCCACACATAAATAAACCATCTTCTCTAAATATATCAACTAATAAACTTTATTAATTCAAGAGAAAGTAGATTACGAATGAAGTATCACGAATCAAGTAGGGCAAACACATGAACTGTAACACGTAACAGGAAAAGGTGGAGTGACACGGATATTTATGTGGTTCGGTCAAGAATGTACACGGTGGAGGAGAGACAAATATTTCACTATCTTTTGCTATGAGTGAAATTTGAAGCACTCATTATTACTAAGATGTTGGCAAGCTAGTTGGTATGTTTAGTGGAGTAAATTGTTTAGTTTATAACATAATACAATACTTTTTTTTGTGTAAAACTATAACTATGTCACGATAGCCAAATGACTGTCAATGTAGGAGGTTGTAGCTGTCGTGGGTTTATAAAGGAAGAAGCACTAGCTCATGCATGGTCTGGCATGTTCTTGCAGAAGAGGGCACCGGTAGCTATGGTGTGGAATGAGTGTTTGTAGCTACGGCAGTTTTGTTGGGGAAAGGGGCACTCGCGAATGCTATGCTAGATGTGATTCATAGTGCATATACATTGACTTTGAATGATTCGGTTTCCCCTTTAGGTGTTTTTGGGTGGAAACTATAAGGTTGGCCCATCTTACTACTAAGGCCAAGTGATTCGCTGGAGCAAGTACACTAAAAGATGTAAGTTTTGACACATAGCAGCATTGAGACAATTCTTTTAAATTCTTCATTCGATCAATCCTAAATGTATCTTTTCTCTTAGTGCTAGATATGATTCGAATCTACTTTTGTGGTATTCTTTCCTACATTATCTTTTAAATAGAAAGGAGATAGTTACTGGAAAACTTAAGCGCAAAATTTATTTTATGGGTTACTTTTAGAGGAAGACTGAAAACATGTAATAAGATCCAATCTTGGGGCATTTGTATTGCTAACAAATGCTAACTCTGTGAGCTTGCTCAAGAGACTAGTCACCATCTTTTATTTCAATACATGTTCTCTAACAGTATCTGGTGGAATATTTGCGATTGGATGGGGATTCCTACCGACAAGACTAGCCTCCGCAGTTGTTCCTATTGGATATCCCGCTACTGCAAGAAGCACCGACTGATCGACTTGGTGAAAAGAGATGTCATCACCAACGTTGTCTACTACATATGGATCGAGAGATGTAAGCGAACCATGGCGAACCAAGCCAGAGATCCCACTCTCATTATCTCAGACATCAAAGCTGCCACTAAAGCTATCATTTGGATGAAGATTGGCCACTCCAACAAAGACGTTCATTGGCTAGACAGGGGGCTCTACTCCTAGAGCCATATGTTATGGGTGATAGTTTCGTACTTCCCCCTTTTGCTCTCATAGTTGGCTCCCTGCCACTTTTATATATGCTAGTGCCACTTCTGTATATGCTAGGGTGGTTTATATATAGGTCTGCTGTGTAGCGCCTTTGGTAACAAACTCTTATTATTCTATAAATCATTACCTTTTACTTCAAAAATAAGAGGCAGAGTACTAGTCAAAATTGCATGCAAGCTAGACAGATTCACCTTTTGTACAAAGAGAATAACTCATAAACTCTCAAGTCTTCAATCCTCCATGTGATAATTAAATTCTCAAGAGCTAGCACTCGCTCCTTTACCCTATCAATTAAGTCATTAAGTGAATGAAGCTATATAACTAATCATCAACTCATATAAGTTATAACCCACTCTTTAGTCACCAAACGCCCGAAGTTCATTGATCGATCGTACTTGTAAAGTATTTAAAGCCATATATATGATCACTGCTAGCTAGAGAAATAAAGGAGTGGCATTTGCATAAAATCTTGCACTTCGATGACAATGCAATCAGGAAATCACATCAATTAAGTCAAGAACAACAGTGAACTTATTAGAAAAAAAGTAGGTTCGTCGTCATACTCAACATATATAGAAATTCGGTCTCTTAATCGAACATACAAATTGGGGGATAAAAGCAAAGAAACACGAACAAAAAAAAAAAATTCAAAAAACAAAGATCAAGGTTTTTTTGTCTGTTCATATATAAATTGTTAAACCTTGACGATCAGTTTACAAGCAGCAGCAGCTTAGAAGAGACCAGCAGGCCTGAAGAGACCTGGTGGTTTTGGGGGAGCTGGTGGTGGGAATGAAGTACGGAGGAAGCTCTTCTTCTTTCCTTTCTTTGGTGGTACTGTGCCTGGTGGTGGCTTGTAAGCGATGAAACTGATGCACTGCACTTGACGCTTGTTGTCGAATCCGAGGATCCTGACGTGGGCGTGTGGGTACAGCTTGGAGCACTCGTCGACCTCCTTCAAGACCTGAGCTGGGTCAGTGCATCCGTACATGGGAAGCTTCCACATTGTCCAGTAGCGTCCATCATAGTATCCTGGGGTTGTGGTACTCACGGTGGATGTAAGCCTCCTGCATTTATATTATCGATATATATGTATTCAGATTCAGAACAGCTAGTGTTAATCATCATCATCATCCGTCCTAATTAATAATGTACTTACGCCGACTTCAAATTCCAAGCAGGGAATCCATCCCATTCTCATAAGGTAAGAGATCTCGTTGGCTAGAGCTTCACGGTCTAGAGGTGGAAGGTATGACAGGGTCTCGAACTTCTTCTTATTCTCTGGTGGCCATACCTGTGATCATTTTTGTTTTGTGGAAATTGTATCATGTTATCATCTGATCTGATTGTGCATATATATATATGTATATGTACCTGGATTGCTACTATATATGCTCATATGAAAGGCAAATTCTTCATATGTACATCTAGTAACTAACGTTAATGTTCAACCATTAATCAATTCTTAACTGCAGTTACTAATTAAATGCCTCTATAAGTTCGCAAGAAAGTTTCATGAGTTCACCCAGTTCAAATCACAACTCTCCGTTACAGAATCAATTCTTCTCTTATACATAGTGTAACTAGCTAGGTTTCAGATCTGTCTTATTCACAATAATCTGTCTAGCTACTTAATATTCAACACCTACAAGCCTTACTATTCAATACCATTGACTGTATCTAATTACAACAACTACCTCCATATATAGCTAATTAAGTAAAAGAATTGGTAAAGGCCCAAGTTTATGTACAGTATAAATACTTCCGATGAGAATGAGATAATTAGATTTTCACCCGTAAACTACTCTCCTAATTATTTTATCACTTAAAAAGAATTGGTACTTCAGTTCCATAAAGAAGCTATCTAGCTAACAAAATGAATTACCATCATGCACTGGACTTTGCATCCATTGCTGGGAAGAGACACTTTAGAGCTCTTCCTGGTGACAGGGTAAGAAGACATGGACTTCAACCCAACAAAAGGAGCAACGGTGCTAGACTGGGCTGGGGTAGCCCTTGGCGCTGAGGCCACAGCAGAAGTGGAGATCATGGAAGCAGACGCCATTGCTCTTACTAGTAACTGATGAGAGGATTATGCCTTCCCAAGGAAAGGTTGTATATATAATGCGAGTACTTGTGCTACTATCAACGGTCACTGGTTTTCAACTGGATATGGCATGGTTGATGGGAGGCTAATCTCAGCCATTGAATGATTCATGTGGGTGGATATTTCTCTTTTTAACAGCCACACAAACACAATGTAGGGGTAAGCTTAGCAAGTGTGACTGATAGTCGTTATTTGTTAGTACTAGTTTATTTTATTTGGACTGAATTAGTTTTCTTGGATTTTCATAGGGTGTGAAGAGACCATAGACAGATGCCACGTGGCATGGGTTGATTAAACCTTATCTCTTCCGAGATGGGGAGGGCATGGTTGGAATGTTAGACGGAGAAAATGGGTGGATAGTCATGTGTGCAACCCTTAGCTAGCGCGTCCGGCCAGCTGCTTTTGCACAAACAAATTGTGTGCAATGATGAACGATTGTGGAAGGCCATTCCATATACCTTTGTTTGCTGACGAAGATGACAATGTTTTTGTATTCGTTTGATTGCGATGTCTAGCGCGTGGTCCTGCCTTGATTTTGCAGATCTGTGGTGAAATTTATAGTATGTTTTTACCAATGTATGTAATTTGAACTACCTGTACCTGTGGATGAGATTGAAACTGAAACATTTGGGAATTAATTCTCAGAAATAATGCTGACAAGTAGAATATAACTATAGAGATGTATCATCAATTCGACATGTGAAATGATGAATGATTCTCAAAAACATCCCAGCACCGACATCTCGGACCGTATATAGCTTAACACTTTAAGTTATATAAGAGTAGTTAGATGTTTTGATTCATTTCACCTTTTTCTCTTGACAACCATTTTTTTATTAGAAAGTAGTTACATTCCTAAACACTCCAGTGAAATACCCCTAACTTCAAAAACTTAATTAAATGATCTAAGAAGACTAATAATCATCTTAATATACCATTGAGGAACAATCTAAGATCTCAACAAAGCAAAAACATGTCTTAAGATCGGTAAAGCCAAGAATATGCTTTAAGAAACCATAAAGATTGTATAACCTCAGTTAGGATCCAAAGTGGATTTCTGAGTACTATAATTAAGTAATGAACCCAATAAAACCATTCTCAAAGGAAACCAAGCTCAAAAACATGTTCAAACACGAATTGTGCTTTATAACTCCTTAAAGCACGTTTTCGAGAAAATTGACTTTCTAAGTGGGTTTTGAGTGGTGTTATGGCCTGGATTACACCTTGTTATACTAATGTACTATAATGTACCACATTAGAAGGTCTAATTCAAAGAATTTCAAAAAAATCACAAATATAGCATTCATTTATGAATAGTAACCAAAATAGTGCATTTTACCCATCTTTAACTATAGCTATTTCACGTACATATTCTATAACATGATCTAGTTTATATATGATATAAATAAAAATAAAATAAGATATTATGACATATCTAAGTGCAAAATTTGTTACTTCATGACTCGTTCATATTGAGGTTTGAAGAGTATAAAAGTTGAATGTAGGTGGGGTAAAAAAATAACATAACAATCATCTTTGTTGTGAAAAGATGGTGGTGCCTAACTGTGCACCAAGCCCACCACCTAGTGGCTAGGAATCCTGCCAGTGGTGTTTTCCCCTACTCCCTTCTTCTTTCCCCTTTCTCCTATGCCTTGCTCATCTTTAATTTCTTCAGTTCTGCTAGGGTTTCATTGGTGACCATCAATACTTCTACATATCACTGATGAACTATTTGTGATTGCTCAAGAGGACGAAATGTCCCATGCAATTGAATGTTGGAACACTCTAACGGATTACATGTAGATGAAAACTTAAGGATTAATATTCTTAAGGATTTTTCCTTGGAGTTTGGAATATTGACGTCGCTCCCGGATACTTTTACACCCAAAAGGGTGGTTTATTCCACTTCAATGAGGATAAGGATCTTCAACAAGCTTATCAAGGGCCTCTCACTTCTCAATTCATCCCCTACTGTCATCAAGAGATAATCTATGGCTTTCAGTTTAACCCACTGATCTGGGTTTAAAGTTGATCAAACCCAATCCGGCCTAGCCTGAAAAAAAATCCCGAAAACCCGAGCTTGGACAACAAAACTAGTCCCAAATTAAAAACCAGGCCGGGCTCCGGCAAAATTTTGGACCCAAAACAAAGCCCGGCCCAGCCCAATTTAAATAATATACTACTTTTTAAAAATGAAAAAACCGGATGGGCGGGTCGGGTAGCGGCAGTGCCAGGAAAAAACCAAGCCTGACCCGGCCCAGAAAAAAAAACCGGGTCTAAACATTAGAAACAGGCCAGACGGGCCTAAAATTCTTTATAGGCCCGGTCTGAACCTGGCCCGCCCGCCCATTTGATAAGCTCTATCTGAGTTCAACTCTCTAATTTGTGTGTCAACCTTTGGACCCAACCCATTCTCTAGAAAATTTGTGCTAAGATTTGAAAACCTATTCATATAGAACTGTCGAAAGCGGTGAAAAGTTATATCCTTTATGATAGCCCTTGTTGAAGTCGATTTCACCAATGATCTGGTCAAAGAAATTAATTTTTGTATTGTAGGGTAAATTAGCAATTATCACCGGAAGATCCGTTATGAATGAGAACCCGTGACATGAATTAAATGTAAGGCACTTGGACACCCCTGTAACACCTCGTAAAGGTAACCGTCAAACAACCAAGATTTTAAACCAATCAGGATTGAAAACTAGCCCCTTTAAGCCTCTTTTGTTCACACTTGAATCTAACTATGGAAGGTTTAGTTGTTGTTGTCAACCCATATGTATTCTTATTAATCACTAACATTACTATGCGTATTCTAATGTGAGATGGGGGTATCGATTATATACTTCCCTTAACTCAACAAATGTGTCATCCTCGTTGCAAGCCTAACACCCAGGTCTCAAAGACGTCCATGGTAGGTGTCTAGTAATCTATCTTAACACGGTCTGAAGTTAGCTCTAACACCCTTTATACACCCCATATAGGTAAATGTCCAACTATCAAGTTTGTTGGTCAGTCGGGGTTGAAAATTAGCTCCTTTAAGCCTTTATTCTTATTCTGGCCTAAAAGTATAAGGTCTTATTGATATAGTCAACCTATATATATATATCGTTACAAACCACTCATAAAACTACACATATTCTGGTGAAGAATGAGGGTATCACAACCTCGCATCAAGCTGCCCTACCAATAAGACTTCTACCTCAAGTGGACCTACCAATAAGACCTCTGCAAATTATCATTCTTAAAGGTGTTGCCACTAGTAAAAAAAGGATCTCTTCCATTCGTCATGTGCCTCCCCTTCTAGGCCACTCCCTATTATGCAAAAACTATATAACGAGGTATATAAATAAATGCAAGGAATAGGCAAGTGCACCTAATCGGTGTAGTACAACAAGTGTCGTATCCACAAGGAAATTGGTCCTAACTTCTAGTCTCGGTACTTAGTAATTGAAATGAAAACAGTAAATTAGGGTTTAGCCGGCGGCAAGCTCGATTGTGTTGGTTGAGTAATAGCGAAACAACAAATAAACTAAAGGTGATAGTTTAATGGATTGGATGGAGAAGTACTTTGGGAATTTGGCAATCACCCAACCTACCTAGATATGCTAGCAACTCTTCTTATGCCATAGTTGTCTTTTAGAACAATGATAATAACCCTCTAAACAAAGGATGAGTTAATTCTTACTTGGTTAATTTTAGCCTTCAAAATCAATTAGGGCTAAACTCACTAAGTAGCATTAAGCAAGTTCTAGAATAAAGCCCCAAATTATACCCACTAATCATAGGAGCATAAATCAAGGGTCCTCTCTCAATTTGGTCACAAACCCTAACTCAAAACCAAATTGTAGAGAGGGTTCACCACAAATGCACTTAAGAGATCAATTTAAGAACATTGAATGATAATTAAGAGAGAAACAACTATATTAAGGCATAATCAAGAATCACAAGCACATTCTAGGGTTTAGGGTCAAAAACCCATCCCAAAGCACAATAGAGTACTACTCAAGCATGGAGAAAAGAAAAACTAGAAAAATAAGAAGGCATTGTTGAAGCTTGGAAGCTTTGGAGAAGGTGAGCTCTTCCTCTTCTTTCTCCTCTTCTTTCTCCTCTTTGTTGTTTTCTCTATCCTCTTGTGTGTGTGGAAGTGTAGAATGAAAGAATGTGTCCAAAGCCCCTCTTTTTCCCGTCTTTAAAATGACTTACTGGCAAAAATCCCGTCCGGACCGCCCCACATGGGCGGTCTTCCTGGGGCGGTCCACACCAGAGACAATTCCGGACGTTGGAATCAACCTGACCGCCCCTGTGGGGCGGTCCTCTTGGGGTGGTCCACACCGGAAGCGCTTATTCTACATCGAAATTGTCCCGTTTGACCCCTTGTCTTTGACACACTCCTCGGGGCATTAAAGCTCGGCCACAAAGTCTTAAGAGTCTCCCAAAAATCATTGCTCAAGTGAGCTTTTACCTATATTTTAATCAAAACTGTATGAGTTCACCTATATTAACGAAATGCTCTATAAAGTGGTGAAATAGGTCAATAGTTGCACGAAATAAAGGTAAATAAAGACCTTATAATTACGTCATTTCACCACTTATCAACTCCCCCACACTTATCTATTTGCTTGTCCCCAAGCAAAATTAGGAACCACAATAAGGAGGAATATTTAAAGCAAGCAAGTGTTCAAATGAATTCTTGGATTGTTGTGAACAAAAAGGGTGGAAAATTCATGAGGAGTGCAACCAACCTAATTATGGTGACATGGGTGTGCTTAGGGCAAATAAAAAGATAGAGTTTCGGGGTATGATCCGGAGTGCTTCAAAGTTATAAAGATTAGGTGACTTGGAGAACTTTTACCATGGTCAACCTCTCTCAAGAATGGGCATTAAGGATAAAACAAATGGAAAAATAGATGACTGTATTCGTTTCGCATTTGTATAGGAGATGATGAGAAGAATTCGGGCATTTTAGCCTTTGCATTACAGAACACTCAGCTTTCATTTTGTTGGTTACCAATGGTGTCTCACAAGTCCCTTTTTAGATGTTCACAAAGAAGCACCCCTTAGCAATCCCTAAGAGAGAAGATAGAAGGAACCCCTAAGCAATAAAATTCACCAAGGTAAGATTATATGGTTGCACCGCATTTTCATGCTCCTCAAGAGAGAATTTTTTGAAAAATTGTGAAGAAATCCAAGACTTCGTGAGAAAACTTGCTTCCTAAAATATAACTCCTAAATGGAAGCAAAAGATAAGTATGTGAAGTTGAGCAGTGCACAAAAAGAAAAGGTTAGTTCCCCCACACTGGAATTGGACAATGTCCTCATTGTTTGACACTAAATTCGGGGAGAAATAAAGAGGACCTTTTCGAAGCATATAACATAGAGCTAACAAAAGTGTAATGCACTGTAAAGCGGTTAAAGAGTTAGAGAACTAATACTCCCCTGAGAAGGTTGAGTGGTTGGCGGGTTTCCCCCACAGTTGCTGGTGTTCGGGGTCGTTGAGGCGCTAGATTCGACAGAGAGAGCCAAAAATCCTAGGAAGAATTCGCAAGAGGTTCTTTGAATAGTTCCAAACTCAATCTCGGGGTGTATTTGTTCCAGAGTGGTATATCTACAATGCACAATCAAAAGCAGCTAGGCGCAAAAATGGATTCCGAAGAATACGCAAAAAGCCCATGGTTAGATTGCAAAAGGGGACTCATAAGTGAGTCCAATAACAAGATGGGTTCAAAGCGTTATAACTGAAACTAAAAGCGTAGATAGAGTATGGAAAAGCATAACTAAAGAAAAGGTAAAGGACAATAACATAAACAATCTCCATAAGTAGACAACATATTTCAAGAGATGGGACACCAAACATCAGAGACCAAGAGCAGACTAGGAGGCCGGTGGTCCACCTCGCTCGAGCATGCGGCGCAGCTCCTCATACTGGGCCGCCAACTCCTTCACGCGTCGCTGGTGGGCCTCGAATTCCTCCCGGGAAACCGTGAGAGGCGGTAGGGCTGGTAGGGCCGGTAGCGGGGCAACTGCAGTAGAGTGCGTGGAGCGTGAAGAAGAGCCGGATGATGACTTGCGCTGCTGGCTGGCTGCATCTTCTCCCAACCGCCTGGAGCACGGCAAAACCCCATCTGTCGGAGGGCATTATGTCCAATGGGAGCCATGGGAGGCTCAGGAATCGTGTCCCCAACGTCGACTCCGCACTCAAGGAACTGAGTGTGGAGGAAATGAGGGTAGCCAAGGTGCTGAGTATCCCTCTTCGCGACCATGTGGCAGAGGTGGTCAAACATGAGCCCTGAGATAGAGAATGGCTTGTCCTGATTCGAGGTAGTGATGTTGTTGAGGAGGAAACTGTCCATTGCATTTAAATCCTTACTATCCCGGGGCAGAATATTGTAGCAGATCAGAGCAAGGATGACTCACTGACCGGCGTCTTGGATCATATTCGGGGTCATCGTGACCCGGGACACTATGCCCGACTGGTTCTTCTTGCGACGTGTGGTCGGGAGAGTGTCAAGGAACATCTGGCGGTGGCTCTGGAGGTGGCCGTCGGAGATGTAGTTGGTGCTGGTGTAGTCCTCCGGAGGTAGATCCAAAGCCTCAATGAATGTGTGCTGAGTGATCTTGATATTTCTACCTCCGACATACGAAATGAGCTTGGAAACGCCCTCCATAGCTGCGTTTGCATAGAACTGACGTACGAGGTCAGGGTGAAACTCACCACCCATTGTCAAGAAGCGACCCCATCCCAAAAAGTCAAAAAGGGACTGAAGGTCGAGGTCCTCGATGATGGACGGGTCCACTTGACGCTCTTGGACAAACTCTCGTCGGGGCCCAGTATGGAACCAATGCTTGGCCTCTTCAGTGATGAAGATGCGTCTATCAATCAGGTTCCGAAGGGAAGATTGGCCATGTCGCGGCGGAAGTAGGCGCGGTCGCGAGGAGCCATTGTCTGAAACTAGAGACAAGAAAAACAAGGAAACAAAACAAAATACAAAACAACAAAGGAGAGTTAAAGAACGATAAGAAAAGAGAAATGCAAAGGAAGGTTATAGACATATTCATGAAGTGCAGGTGAAAAAAAAGGTACAAAAATGGCATAAAAACTCACAAAAAATTTCAGCATGATCTCCCCCATTTTCCTATGTTTGTCCGGTTCTAAGAACCTCCACAACCTTACCCAATCAGTTAGCATTCAGAGATTCAACCAGCCCAATGATACAATGCAGTCAAGTAGTTCAAAACGCACCAACCAATTCAACAATCCACCAATTTAAACACATTATGAGTTATCCAAATTCCTAACCTCAATAGTGCATTACGTGAACCATTTGAACAATCAAGTGCTCACTATCATCCAAAAAGTCCCAACAAGCCATTGCACGATTTAAGCGAAAGTAAACAATGCGAAATAAGGCATTATCGAATTTAGAACATTAACCACTAAAATCATGCTAAAACCACCAAGTCACCTCATTTGTAATCTCAAATCACACACACATCCTATAAATAAACATTTAACACAATCTCAATCCATAAATTTGCAGAAATCTCAATTTTCCACCTAAGGCCCCATTTGGTTCGACCTAATTCTAGCCTAAAGTGCAACTTGCTCAAAATTTTCGAAAATTGACAAAGTGGAGTTAGATTCACATACCTTAATGTTAGGAAAGTGAAAATAAGCAAAAATTGGGACAAATTCGGGGCTGAAATAGGTGGAAACCGATTTGGGGGTTTTGAAGAGAAATTAGGGATTTTGGGATTGGGGTTGTGTGGTGGCTGGCGCTGGTGGCGGGTTGCGTCAAAGAATGGCGGGCAGGGTGCGGCGGCAGGGCATTGTCGAAGAACGGCGCTGGAGGTTGGGCTGGGCGGTGGTGGGCACTGGGCTGGGGTGGCTGCGCGCAAGGGTTGCGTGAGGGAGGCTGGTATCGGGGAAGGTTGGAAAGAAAGAAGGAAGGAAAGAAGAAAAGAAAGAAAGGAAGGAAGAAGAAAAAAAAACGCTGCGTTCGGGTTTTTTTTTTCAAAATTTCTGACGGGACCGCCCCATAGGGGAGGTCCGTAGGGGTGTTCCACAACAGAGAGCAAAATTTCGGTAAAATTCTACTAGACCGCCCCACAGGGGAGGTCCGTAGGGGCGGTCCACAACAAAGAGCAAAATATTGGTGAAATTCAAGACCGACCGCCCATAGGGGCGGTCCGCACCAGAAACCAAAATTTTCATTTTTCTTTCACCTCAAATCATCCAATTGCACACTCAAAGTCCCAGAATCACAAAGCTGCAGTAAAAACTAAACACAAGCACAAAAAACGCAAGCAAAAGCAATAATGAAAACTAACAAGTTAAAACACTTAAACGGGCAAGGAAAGAAATCCAGGTTGCCTCCCGAAAAGCCGCCCTTCTTTTAAGGTCTTTGGCTAGGCCATAGTAAGGTTTAGATAAAACCTGGTTCCCGAAGGGAGATAGGACGAGCTTCTACCCGTTCAATGTCACCTCCCATGTAATGCTTGAGCCTCGAACCATTAACCATGAAGGTTCCGCCTTTCGTGTTCTTTAACTCCACAGCACCATACGGGGTCACCTTAGTGATAGAGAAAGGCCCGGCCCAATGAGATTTGAGCTTACCCGGGAATAGCTTTAACCAGAGTTGTAGAGTAAGACCCGATCTCCCTCATGGAATTCTCTCTTGAGGATCATTTTATCATGCCATCTCTTTGTCTTCTCTTTGTAGATCCGGTTGTTCTCATAAGCTTCTTCCCGGATTTCTTCTAACTCCGTCAGCTGAAACTTTCTCTTTTCTCCGGCACTCTTGAGATCGTAATTGAGTGCTTTTACAGCCCAAAACGATTTATGTGCAAGTTCAACCGGTAGGTGACAATCTTTCCCGTCGACAAGACGGTAAGGGGACATACCAATGGGAGTCTTGTAGGCGGTTCGGTATGCCCATAGTGCATCTTCGAGCTTTAGAGACCAATCCTTTCTTAAAGAATTTACCATTTTCTGCAAGATCCATTTCAGCTCTCTATTGGTGACCTCGGCTTGTCCGTTAGTTTGGGGGTGGTAAGGTAAAGCGACCTTATGTCTCACTCCACACTTCTCCATTAAAGCTTCGAATTGCTTGTTGCAGAAGTGAGAACCCCCGTCACTAAGGATTGCTCTAGGAACTCCAAACCTTGTAAAGATGTTCTTTCTTAAGAACTTGGTCACCACCTTAGCATCGTTTGTGGGAGAGGCAATGGCTTCCACCCACTTGGTCACGTAGTCCACAGCTACAAGGATGAAGAGATTGGAGCATGAGGAAAGGAAGGGTCCCATGAAGTCTATGCCCCACAAGTCAAATGGTTCAACCTTTAGCTTCACATTAAGAGGCATTTTGTGTTTTCGGGAGATGTTGCCCATCATTTGATAGTGGTCACAGGAAGCAACAAAGTTATGGCAATCTTTGTGTAAGGTTTTCCAGAAGAAACCTACTTGTAGAACTTTTGTTGCGGTCCTTGCCGGCCCATGATGCCCTCCCACTTCAAGAGAGTGGCAATGGGTGAGAATGTCTTGCACTTCACTCAGGGGCACACATCTCCTTATCACCTCATCAGCACAAGTCTTAAAGAGGTAAGGATCATCCCAAAAAGTAGTGCCTCGAATCAGCGAAGAATTTCTTCCTCTGCTGGTAGGTCAAGTTATGGGGCACTACTCCTCTCGCCAAGTAGTTTGCAAGATCAGCATACCAAGGATCATCAGCTTCTTTGATCGTGAAAATAGTTTCATCCGGAAAGAACTCATTTATAGGCACACCTTCATCAGGCACTTCCATGCGGGAGAGGTGGTCGGCCACTACATTTTGCACACCAGGTTTGTCTTTGATTTCGATCTCAAACTCTTGTAGCAACAAAATCCATCTCAACAACCTTGGTTTGGCATCCTCTTTGGTAAACAAATATTTCAAGGCTGAGTGGTCCGTGTGCACAATTACTTTGCTTCCAAGGAGATAGGACCGGAACTTGTCCAAGGCAAAGACCACTGCCAGAAGTTCCTTTTCAGTTGTGGCATAATTCTTTTGGGCGTCATTCAAGGTCTTGCTATCATAGTAGATGGTTCTCAAAATCTTGTCTCTTTTCTGACACAGAGCCGCCCCAACTGCGTAGTCACTGGCATCACACATAATTTCGAACGGGAGACTCCAATCCGGTGACACTACAATAGAGGCTGAGAAGAGGCATTCCTTTAGATTGTTGAAGGATTCAAGACACTCTTTGGTGAATTCAAAATTTGCATCCTTGACTAGGAGGTCACAAAGTGGCTTAGAAATTTTCGAGAAATCCTTTATGAACCTCCTGTAGAATCCGACATGCCCGAGGAAGCTTCTAATGTCCTTGACTGAGGTCGGTGGTGGGAGCTTCTCAATGACTTCTACTTTGGCTTGATCAACTTCTATGCCTTTGGAGGAAATCTTGTGTCCTAGGACAATCCCCTCTCTAACCATGAAGTGGCACTTCTCCCAGTTGAGCACCAAATTCGTCTCCTCACACCGGGTTAGTATGGCGTCTAAGTTTTCCAAAAAAGTTTCAAATGTGAGCCCGAACACCGAGAAATCATCCATGAACACTTCGATGCTTTTCTCCAAGAAATCAGAGAATATGGCCATCATGCATCTTTGGAATGTGGTAAGGGCATTGCATAGGCCAAACGGCATCCTTCGGTAAGCAAATGTTCCATATGGGCAGGTGAAGGTGGTCTTTTCTTAATCTTCGGGTGCTATGGGGATTTGGAAGTACCCCGAATAACCATCAAGAAAACAGTAGTAGTCTTGAACCGCGAGCCTCTCAAGCATCTGATCAATGAATGGTAAGGGGAAATGATTCTTTCGAGCGGCGGCATTGAGTTTTCTGTAGTCTATGCACACTCTCCATCCCGTTGTAGTTCTTTGGGGGACCATCTCACCCTTATCATTGGGGACTACCGTGGTTCCTCCTTTCTTGGGCACCACTTGCACTGGACTCACCCACTTGCTGTCGGAGATGGAGTAGATGATGTTGGAGTCAAGCAGTTTCAGCACTTCCTTTTTTAGTACCTCTTTCATGTTCGGATTTAGCCTTCTTTGTGGTTGAACCAAGGGTTTGAAGCTGTCCGCCATGAATATGCAGTGAGTACAGAAGTTGGGATTGATGCCCTTTATATCAGAGATTGACCAACCAATTGCCCCCTTGTGGTTTCGAAGCACCTTCAACAAACTATCCTCTTGTGCACCTGTGAGGGAGGAGGAGATAATGATAGGTAGATCATAAGGTTCAGTCAGATAAACATATTTTAAATGAGAAGGTAGAAGTTTCATCTCCACGGTAGGAGGCTTCTCGACCGAAGGAGGTATTCTTTGTTCGCTTCTCTCCAGTGGTTCCGGTGGTGGGTAGTACGTTCTGAAGTATCTTGGAGCTCTATCTAAAGCAGCTACCATTTCATTCACCTCCGGATCCATCTCCTGTTCATCATCAGACTCAAGCAAAGCAAAACTCAAAACATCATAATTAGAGTGAGGGGGTGGATTATTTTGCAAAATGGAGTCGACAACATCTATTGAAAAAATAGCTTCCGCATGCGCGGGTCTTTTCATTATCTTAGACATGTCAAACTCAAGCTTTTCATCATGAAGACGTAAAATAATCTTCCCTTTTTCCACATCTATCAAGGTCCTAGCAGTTCTTAAAAATGGACGGCCTAAAATCAAAGGGACCTTAACATCTTCTTCCATATCAATCACTATGAAATCAGCGGGGAAAACAAAGGTTCCCACAGTCACTACCAAATCCTCAACTTTTCCTTTCGGAAACACTAGGGACCTATCAGCAAGTTGTAATTGTACAGTAGTAGGTGTGCACTCACCAATCCAAAGTTTGTTAAAAATTGAAAGTGGCATGAGATTTATACTAGCTCCTAAATCACATAGACCACTACCGCAATTAAAATCACCAATAGAACAAGGAATTATAGGCAAACCAGGGTCTCCAAGCTTCGGAGGAGGGTGCCTTAGTAGGACCGCTGAAATGTCTTCAGTGAGATGCACTGTTTCAGCTTCTAGCAAAGATCTCTCGTTTGTGAGAATGTCTTTCATGAACTTTGCATAGAAGGGCATCTGTTTCAAAGCATCAGTAAAAGAAATGTTAATTGTCAATTTCTTGAAAACACTTAGAAACTTCCCAAATTGCTCATATAAATTCTTTTCTTTGAGCCTATTTGGGAAAGAAAGTGGAGGGAGATGTTTAGCAAGAGTGGAAAAGATAGGTAATTCAGGAGACTCCTTCTCCTTGGAAATATTTTTCTTTGGAGATTGAACTTCCTCAAGCATCTCTTGGTCCTCCTCTTGATTTTCTTGACTTTGCTTCTCTTAGTCATCAATGTCATCTTGGAGAGAGGGTCCTTCTAGGAGCCTACCGCTTCTCAAAGTATCCGCCTTAGCTTGTTCTCTTGGGTTAGGCTTCGGTTGACTTGGAAATGTGCCCGGCGGTCTCTGAGCAAGTTGCTCCGTGTTTTGATCAACTTGAGTTTTAAGGCTCTGATTAAATGTCATCTGGTTGGCATTGAAGGCCTCTTGCTCGGTGAACTTAGTTTGGGTTGTAGTCATGAATTTCATCGTCATACTTTGCATGCTTTGCATCATGGTTTTCATCCTAGCTAAGTTACCATCAGAAGAGGAGGAGGATGGTTGTTGTTGTTGTTGTTGTTTGAATCCCGGCGGGCCACCTTGAGGTCTATACCCCATTTGAGAATTGTTTGCTTGGTGTGGCCCTTGAGGTTTATAACCCATCGAGTTTTGGAAGTATTACTCGGTCCTACTTGGGTGGAATCATTGTTCCTCCATGAGAAATTTGGATGATTTCTCCATGGGGCATTGTTGTTGTTATAGTTGTAGCCGGGGTGGTTGCTAACAAAGTTAACATCTTCTTGTTCCTCGATGTAACTTCTTCCTTCACAAAAATTGGTCTCATGGGGACCTGCACAAATTTCACACCCCTCTTGGATTGAAGTAGATGCGGATGGAGAGGGTGATGATGAAGAAGCTATATATAGACTGTCGTTTCCTTTTGAGCTATAGCTAGCTTCTCCACCATCTTGGTGAGTGAAGATAGTTGAACGGATAGATGGTCGGTGGGCTTGACATGTAGGAGACCCGCTGCCCGTGGTGTTCTTCCCTTATTTCTAGCCTCATGGCCTCGTGTTGCTAGTCATTGTCTCAAGAAGTTTCATTCCTTCTTGAGGGGACTTAGTCATGAAGCTACCTCCCGCAGATGAGTTCACAAGCAATCGGTTGCTATCGTCAAGCCCGTTGAAGAAAGATAGGCATAGTGATTGATCATCCAATCCATGGTGAGAGAAATTCATCAACATCTCCTTGAACCGGTCTCATGCGTCGTATAAGGTTTCTTCGGGTTCTTGGCAGAAGGTATTGATCTCTCCAATTAGTTGTCTCGTCCTGCTAGTTGGGTAGTACTTGGCGAGGAACTTCTAAGCCATTTGTGCCCATGTTTGGATCGATCTAGACGGTAAGCTTCTAAACCATCGCAATGCGGAGTCGGATAAGGAATGGGGGAAGAGCTGCAACCGGATTCTCTCCTTTACCGTACCGGTTTTCCTAAAGGAGTTGCAGAAGTCGAGAAAGAGACTTAAATGGTTTGGGGCGTCATCCGGATTCGCTCCACTGAACTTTCCTAAGTCCCGGACTGCGGTAATGTAGTGGGTCTTGAATACCCATTGTCTCGCTTCCTCCGGTGTTAACATTGGGAGGACTATAACCGAAGGCCTCCATTCGGTATCTGGCTGATGGTAATCAGAGAGGGCTCGGTGTTGTTGATGCCCATTATCCTCAATTTCTGGTAGTTCTAGATCCGCCATGTTTAAATCTCTTATGCGTCTTCTCAGAGTGCGCTCAAGTTCGGATCTCGAACTAGCAAGCGGGGAGCCACTAGACCGAGTGCTTGGCATACACAGAAGAAACACAAGGTACCTAATCAATCATAAGAACAACCAGCACTACAACTTAGCAACACAAAATATAAACAAAGATAGAATAAAACAACCAAAACGAAAACACAATCAAAGAAAACAAAACACTAAACTTAAACAAAAACTAAAACTAAAACTAAAACTAAAATACTGAAACTAGGGAAATTGATGGAATCAATTTCCCCGGCAACAGCGCCAAAAACTTGTTGGCAAAAACTATATAACGAGGTATATAAATAAATGCAAGGAATAGGCAAGAGCACCTAATCGGTGTAGTACAACAAGTGTCGTATCCACAAGGAAATTGGTCCTAACTTCCTAGTCTCGGTACTTAGTAATTGAAATGAAAACAGTAAATTGGGGTTTAGCCGGCGGCAAGCTCGATTGTGTTGGTTGAGTAATTGCGAGAACAACAAATAAACTAAAGGTGATAGTTTAATGGATTGGATGGAGAAGTACTTTGGGAATTTGGCAATCACCCAACCTACCTAGATATGCTAGCAACTCTTCTTAAGCCATAGTTGTCTTTTAGAACAAATAACCCTCTAAACCAAAGATGAGTTAATTCTTACTTGGTTAATTTTAGCCTTCAAAATCAATTAGGGCTAAACTCACTAAGTAGCATTAAGCAAGTTCTAGAATAAAGCACCAAATTATACCCACTAATCCTAGGAGCATAAATCAAGGGTCCTCTCTCAATTTGGTCATAAACCCTAACTCAAAACCAAAATGTAGAGAGGGTTCACCACAAATGCACTCAAGAGATCAATTAAGAACATTGAATGATAATTAAGAGACAAACAACTATATTAAGGCATAATCAAGAATCACAAGCACATTCTAGGGTTTGGGGTCAAAAACCCATCCCAAAGCACAATAGAGTACTACTCAAGCATGGAGAAAAGAAAAACTAGAAAAGAGTAAGAAGAAGCCATTGTTGAAGCTTGAAAGCTTTGGAGAAGGTGAGCTCTTCCTTCTTCTCTTCTTCCTCTTCTTTCTCCTCTTCGTCGTTTTCTCCCTCCTCTTGTGTGTGGAAGTGTAGAATGAAAGAATGTGTCCAAAGCCCCTCTTTTTCCCGTCTTTAAAACGACTTACTGGGCAAAAATCCCGTCCGGACCGCCCCACAGGGGCGGTCCTCCTGGGGCGGTCCACACCAGAGACAATTCTGGACGCTGGAATCAACCTGACCGCCCCTATGGGGCGGTCCACACCAGAAGTGCTTCTTCTGCATCGAAATCGTCCCGTTTGACCCCTTGTCTTTGACACACTCCTCGGGGCATTAAAGCTCGGCCACAAAGTCTTGAGAGTCTCCCAAAAATCATTGCTCAAGTGAGCTTTTACCTATATTTTAATCAAAACTGTATGAGTTCACTTATATTAACGAAATGCTCTATAAAGTGGTGAAATAGGTCAATAGTTGCACGAAATTAAGGTAAATAAAGACCTTATAATTACATCATTTCACCACTTATCACTCCCTCCTTCCTATCTTTTCAAAAACCATCTTGGATCTCCTACATGCTCAAAGAACATCAGTGTATTCTCTATATAAAGTATCCCTCCTATCTCCGCCCCTTTCAATCTAGGGTTGTCCATTCGATTAATTCGGTTAACCGAAACGGAACTTTGAAAGAAAAAATTGGTTTTTGGTTAGTTTGGTTTTAATCGAATTAGCTAAAATTCAAGTCAATAGCCAAAACCGAATTAACCAGAATATGATATTTTTTTACACATAATAACCAATAACAGAATTAATTTAGTTAACTAAATTTTTTAAAAGAGAACACAAACAAAAAAAAATTTCGGTTAACTGAATTATTTTGTTCTATACCAAAAACCCGAACAAAAATAAAATTTGGTTAACTGAATAACCAAAATTTTAAAAAATGGGTATAACGGTTAAAATTACCCAAAATTTTTAGTATTTGATTATAACCTAATTAACCGAACCATATGGACACCCCTACATCAATATATCTCCCCTCTTGTTCCTTCAAAACCTTAGGTGCAACCCCCTGTTAAATAAGCAGACCCCTCCCCCCAATAATTTGATTGAGAACTTTTATAATATCCAAAACATGTTCCCTCCAAATATCCAAATAAGATCTCCTTCAAAGAAACTTCTCAACATCCAAATTGATGTGGTATAGAGTCTTAAGACTCCCCCCTCTGCCTTCTAGAACTCTCCCCTGCCCATTTGTTGTTTTATACTCGGGTAACCATAGCAGAACACCCTTCCCCCCTTCTCACCTCTATATTAACCTTAGTGTCTTTGGTATACCTGAGTCTCGTGGCCAACAATCAAATCATATTGTCATTATCTCTTGCTTCTTCCCCTTTTGGAATGTGTTTTCATATCACATTTGGATGTTATTCAATCTATCATTTATCCTCCAAACTTTATATAATCTTCTTCCTAAACATCTTTCCATACTACTCCTCGAGGGACTAGCCCCCTCTTCCTCTCCATTACCTATGTGTTTAATGAATCTACGAATAGATTCCACTCATGGAAGGAGGTAGTATAACTCAAGTAAACTTCCCTCAATCCTTGAATCATAGCTTGGGATTTTAACAGTATCTTACACCTTGACGAGAGGCTTAGTAGACGTTATTCCTCTTTGGACACTAGAAATTTTGTTGATTTATGATGTTTGTTATTGTGGCCATGTTTTCACTTGGGGGAATACCTACTATGGAAATGATCTAGTAGTGGCCAAAATTTATCGATACCTAGTTAATGAGGATTGAATTCTCTCATTCTCCCATAATTTTTCCACCTTCCTCTCTTGTATGGTCTCTAACCAGAACCTCATGCTTGTTAATATTATTTCCTTTATCCGTGTCAGGTGATGCTTCAAGTTTCTCAATCTCTAGGATGAAGGACCCCTCTTTCCTTGATCTAATGAGAGATGCATGGGACCTCCCTGCCAGTGGAAGCCACATATGTCTATATTGGTTTAGAAGCTTCGCCACTTCAAGGGAAGTATTCCCACATTTCACCGGAAGGAGTATGCCTCCCTCTTCACTAAAGGCACATATAAGGAAGTACCTCTATTCCGTTTTGACCAACTGGATCTAGGCCCCCTTAATTCAAACCTTATTGAAAAGAAAAAGGCTCTCCTTGCAAACTCCATTAAGCAAGACAAGAACAAGCTCTTCTTTATTAAGATCAGTTGGTTTAAATTTGTTGACGTGAATACCTCTTACTTTCACAAATCCATCAAGTCTAGGCGAATAGAAACTCTCTCTCATCTTTAATCGCTGAACAAGGGGACATCCTTCTCTCAGAGAGGAGATTGCTACATGTATGGTTAACCCCTTACACATTACCTATGCCTCAGGGGAATCTCTTCCGACCTTCTCAAACTTGAGTTGGATAAGGAAAGAATACTGCTCCCTCATACTCAAAATATCTGTCATTTTAGGGATAAATTTGGACAGATTTAAGTTCAAATTCATCTCTAAAATGACAGATATTTTGAATAGGAGGGAGTAGATGTAACCACTTGGTCCCTTCTTAACACATCCAGTTGATGATAATGAGATAAGATCGACCCTTATTTCTGTTGTAGATGACAAGACCCATGGCCTGGATGGCTATTCCTCGAATTTCTTCAAAGCATCTTGGCTCGTTGTTGGTATGAACTTTTGTAAAGGGATTACAAGTTTTTTCCACAGTGATACAATCTTGAAGGAGATAAACTCTACCCTTAGCTCTCTTATGAGTGACTCTACCACCACTCCCATGGATTACAAACCTATATTCTACAATAACATTGTCTACAAGGTTTTCAACAAGATATTGATGGGTAGGCTTAAAGAGGTCATCTCTTCTTCTATGATTCATAACCAGACAACCTTCATTAAGTGAAGACTCATCTCTGATAACATCCAACTATGTGCTACTCTTATGAAATGGTACCAAAGATCACATTCCTTGTTATATGATCAAGATGGACATTTGGAAGGTGTTGACACAATCAATTAGAAGTTCCTTTATTATACCCTTCTCTTCCTAAACTTCCCCTATGTGTTTATCAAGTGGATCATGAAGTGTGTCACTACCACCACCTTCTTCATCAACCTCAAGGCTCTCTTACTCGGTTCTTCAATGGTCAACGGGGTCTTCGTCAAGGGGACTCAATCTTTCCCTACCTGGTTAGTTCTTGTAATGGAAATGTTATCTCGGCTCATTCACCAATTAATTCCGCTCTACCCAAAATTTTCATTCTTACCTATTTAGCATACCATTTCACATCATGTGCTTGTTCTTCGTTTATGATGCATTACTTTTTTACAACGATGATCATACTTCTTTCTTCCTCAAGCTCAACAAAGTTAACCAACTCTTAAAAAGCCTCAAGCCTTGAACTTTACCTCTCTAAGTATGGCACTTACTTAGGTAGTGTCCACACCTACTGCTTAGAGTCCTTTGGCCTAACACTGACACTTTCCCATTCTATTACCTTGGAATCCCCATCTTGACCAGGCAACCTAAAAGTGTCTCTTCTAAATAGTATCCAAAGAACGAGTATTGTCTTGGGGGAAGCTTTTATCTAATGCTGGTTGTCTCGATATGTTCTCGATGATTTGTTGGATTTTGAGCATTTGTATTAAGATCCCAAAGAACATCGCTAAAACTATCAATAAGCTACTTTGCTGTTTCCTCTGGTCTGTGAGGTGAACGGCTAAAATATCCCTCCAGTAGCGTGAAGTACCACATACGCTAAGAAAAGGTTAGGAGGCCTTGATCTAAAAGACATCCATAAATGAAACCGCCATTTCCTCCTAAAATCCATCTGAATCATTTCTCATAGGTGGATCCATAGCATATATTCGTTAGGTCGTCCACAATAAAATGGGATGACCCATAGAGCTGGAAATATATTCTCCATACAACAAACTGCCCCCCCCCCCCCCAATTGAGCAAAGAAGAAACAAAGCCACTGGACCGGCACCGCCGCTAACACGGGCACATGGCCCTTCAGCAACACCACACCACTGTAACACACAAATAAAGAAGCAGCTCTGTTGCAATCAAACTAGATAACATCACACCACTAGGGATGGCAATGGGTCCGCGGGTACCCATTTCACCCGGTCACCCGACCCACTAAACCGGTTGAAAACCCCGCATAAAACGGGTGACGGGTGGAATGAGTGAGGGTGCGGGTCGGATGACGAGTGAACATTTTTCACCCATCACCCGACTCGCCCACCCGCATAGATTATATAAATTATATGTTAAATTGTTACTTATTATTCATTATCCTCCACTCATGATTTTTGTAACCCTAACTAGTGAACAAGGAACATTCATGCTCTAGATGACTGCGCCCTCTCGGTAATTTTACAGCCCTAACATACTTGCTCTGCGTAATTTTTAATTGCAACCCTAACTGGCAAACATGGAACAAAGATGCTCTGTGCCTCTATTTTCTTTCTTCACTCTCGGTAATTTTGAAAACCTAAGTGAAAAACAAACAACTTAAATGTTCTGTGAAGTTTTTCATTCTCTTCACTGAAGGTAATTTCGCAATCGTAACAGACAAACATTGAGCATACATGCTCTGTGCCTCTATTTTCTCTCTTCACTCATGGTAATTTTACAACCATAATTGACGAACATGAAACGTACATGCTCTGTGCAATATTTCATTCTTTTCACTGAAGTAAATTTCACAAACCTAACCAGCGAACATAGAACATACATGCTCTGCATCTCTATTTTCTCTCCACTCACATTAATTTGCAAACCTAACTGACGAACAAGGAAAAAGAAAAACAAGCAGATAAACGGGTTCACCAGTTTCACCCACGCCAGTTTCACCCACGGGTAATGGGTGAAATAGGTAATGCGTGATACATAACGGGTGACGGGTCAGGCATGGCTGAAACGCATGAACTCAAGTGACGGATACGAGTGACCCAAACCCGACCCATTAACATCCCTACACACCACACCACACCATAGGGTCATAAGAGAACTGGCAAAACTGTGGCTGTAGCACGTTGGGACGAAAGTTGTCGCTCCATTTGAATGTATATCCAGTTTCACCTTGAATGATACGATATCTAGGTTTCCCTTGAATGTTTCTTTTTATATATTTGAAGAAAATATTACCCTTAATTGTTAATGAATTTAATTTACACTTATTGTACTTTGTTACTTTCTGATCTACACATGAATAGATCATACCGGAATCAACAGAACCTAATTCATTTTGTCCTACCGCGTGAAAAGAGATACACCTTCAAAGGGTTTCTCAGAAAATAAAAGGGGGGTATACTACTAAAGAAAATTTGAGTGGCTTGGAGAGGAGCCATCTCTAGTACTTGTCCCTATTAATAATAATAGGATAAACAGTCCACATTTATACAAAGCAAATTAATTAGTCAAAACTGACGGCGAAGAAAAAAGGCGTCAAACGAGCAAATGAATTAGTGGAAATAGAATAAGGCATATTCACATTAGGTGGCTTGGAACAAAACAGAGTATTAAATTCCTATACAAACCCCTTTGAATAGGGAGAAGGCCAAAAACACAAATCACCTCACGTCGCTCCCTCACCCTCCCTCCTTTATATAGTACATGTAAGAACACTCTTCTTCTTCTATATCAACAATACCAAACCCCACTTTCATACAGAAAGTAGTAGGCTTCTCAAAAGAACTCCTACAAATAGATCAATTCGAACACTATATACAGATTACATATAATGACTAAAGTTAAAGGATCAATCTTCTCCCTCTTCCTGAGAATTCATTATCTCTACAAAAAAAGGAATTTCCTCCCTCCCTCCCTCCTCTTTCGCAGCAAATTTAAGTCAGCGGTTTCATTTGAGAAAGAGCTTCTGAAAAATTATCTTGCCTTTTGGATGTGGAGTATATGTACACTTACTTGCTAAGCCACAGCAGTGATGCTGCCAGAATTCTGGCGGTCTCTACCGAGACAATTAAAACCTTCTACTCTAACCATGGCCGGTTGAAGGCCAAACTGCACCCTAGCAGCACACCCTCCCTTGTGAGAGGGTGATGCTGGTGACGGTGAGCCTGTTGATGATGATGAGGCCAAAAATTGCAGGGTCGAAAATGGTGAGAGCTTTCTCTCGTTCCCAAAATTGACATCTTGAACGATGGGGTTTGACACCCTGGTTGGGGGAGAGCCCCTATAAAAGGGAGGTGAAGGTGCAACCTCCTCTTCACTCTGACACTCCTGTGAGAGGCCAATGTAACAAAATGATTAGATATCAGTCGAGTAATCACATGTGAAGTGATGATAGAATTAACCCTAACTTCAGCCAAATAATCTTGTATGAAGAAGTGGCAGAAAAACATCAGTGGAACAGGCAAGCATATAGATACATACAAAAGTACATCTAAATTTCAGAAACAGCTTATAGAGCCAAATCACTAGCAAAAGAGACTCACTGAGTGCATAAGTAACCAAAACTTCAGATCTAATTAAAATATGTAATCACAACCTTCCCTGTCCAAAAGATGAACAGCAGAGGAGGAACAACTTTGTCTAGGGAGATCAGATCATATGATATCATTACCGCTAAACACCAACTATAGACCATATGGAATCATTACCAATTAAAGTTTTTTGACGAATATATTAGGGTAAAGAATAGCCATCTTACGTTGCTGAGAATCAGGTCCAGAAGCTCAGCGCCACCTTTTGCATCGGACTGCTCACCTTCAGCACTTCTGTTGGGAAGACAATAGACTATCAGTCAAAATCTCTCCAATATAGACAGACTACAAAGATAGAGACCATATAACATAACTTGAAATACAACAGATACTTTATGACAGAACCTTTTGCTCCATCTCAGGGACATGGGAGAACGACTGGCCAAAAACCCAATTCTTCGGGGCTTCGGGCAGACGACAGGGCCCTTGAGATCACAGAGGGGAAGCGCAGGCGAAACGGATCCTCTCATCTCTTCACAAGCAACCATGGCGTTCTTTTGAATATCCCACCTGTTCATCTTACAAATATTTTCCGATGACGAAAGGGATGAACACCTGAATCATACATATAACAACGAAAAACCCAAAAGGTCAAGTCTTCAGCTCAAACTCAAAGCTAGACAACCAGATCAGAACATAAAGAAACGGAACAGTACAAAGACAAGCAAACTTCACTGGAATATGTATCAGATACCGCGTGAGACGCGTACATAGATCAGGTGAAGAAGGATTTAGAGAGAAAATAAAAATAAAAATAAAAGGACGGGTCAGATCAGGTACTGGTATCCTACTACTTTAGATCTACATCTCAAACTCAATGAATTGAGAACTAGAAATTTAAAACTTATAAAGGATTTCCAAATTAAGGGAAGGCCGCAACACCAAAACTGGCTAAGTTGACTCAAAATTAGAGATGAGAACGAAGTTTCAGCTACAGACTAAGCCAGATCTGTTGTACTACCACAACATATCCAACCGTAGAATACACGGAAAATCGGATTTCAACTGAGATGCCACCGAACATGAAAATTTGTCGAAATTCAGGACTTTACCTAAAATCAGATGATCAAACCTAACAGAAACAGAGCGGGCAAGTATTCCTACAACCGATTAAGATTTTCAAGAAATAGGAAAGATAAATCAAGTGAGAGAGAGAGAGAGAGAGAGAGAGAGAGAGAGAGTGACCTTTAGGTCGCGAAGAGGCGGATGAAAGAAAGAGTCGGTGGCGGAAGATGGCTAGTTGAGACAAATGGATGAGGAAAGCATTTATCAACGCGGTGGAGCACTGATTGCGGACATAATCAAGACTGACTGGCATGAAAACGATGCCGTATCTCTTTCAGCCTCGCACGATCATTTTTAATCGAGGCGGAGAAAATAATATACAACTATAAAATAAGAAACCAGATAAACGAGGAAAGATGGAAAGTCATTATTGACAACAAATTGAATGAATTTATTTTTTAAAAAAAATAGCTCTGTTTTAAAAAAATAGTATGAAATGTAGTACTAGCAATTATAAAAATTCAAATTGTATTTTAAGATATAAATAATTTTTATTTTATGGATATATTACTTTTAATTAATCTGAAATTTAATATAAAAATAACTATCAATCAGATAAAAAATAAAAAGTAGGATATTTATTTTCTTGACAAACACACAAATTTCTAAAGCCTAATATATTTTAAAGGTACACACATTAGTAATTGTATAATTAAAATTTCTACTCGGATCTATCAAAAAAATTCCACTCGGAATATCTATCAATTATACATTAATCGTGCGCCCAAAACCAAAGCGAACACTTGAAATGTCAAAAGTAATTCTGATCTCACTTGTACGCAAATGTTGCAATTAGTTAGTGGAATGAGGGGAACTATAAATCTGAGTGGCACTTTGAACAATTCAATAAATAATGTATTGATATCGACAACTCTCTTTAAGGAACGATTGATGAAAATAATTTGTTTGGAGTATGGAATTTTGACCATGTCATAAGAATCACCCATGCACGTCTGGAAAATTTCACCATCCGTCCCTTTCCAAAGCGCCTCAATTTCTAACAATTTGGTCTTTAACAAGGAGAAGTGGATGAAAATTGACCCATTTATTTCTGATTAAATAGCTTAAGATTTCGTATTTCATAAACAATGAGTCTTAGCTACAACTATGAGTAGCTATTTTTGACTACATTTTTTATGGTACAGTTAGTATAGTGTAAAAGTAATGTTTTATAAGTTTATTGTACATAAACTTAGTATGTATATTTAGTATAAATTCGGAAATATCACAATTCTATGTATACATATACATATACACCAGTACAGTTTTGAATGATCAACTGTACAATTTTAAATAACCGAATGTACATGTATGTAGCTATCTATAGCTACATGTGGTTGTAGCCAAGAAATTGGGTTTCATTAAATAGCAAGTCTGGCTACTTGTTTAACATTTAAAGGGTCGCTTCTCTAATGAAATGAGCTAAATGATATGTGAAAAAGTATGAATAGCACATTTCATTTGTTTTACAAAAACACATTCCAAATAAGTTCGTGTAAGTTTCAAAAATAAGTTTCTAGATTTTATCTGACAGATTTCGAGAAACTTACCAATGAAAGTAAACATAAATAGATCATATCTCATCAAAATTATAAGAGAGGTTTTTTTTTTCTAAGTATGTTACGTTATAAATGTGGTTAGCAAGGCCTTAAAATCTTCATAACAGTGGGCAAGCAAGCAAAAGGTCTCCGGGAACTTCCTCACCCCAAAGATTAAGAGTTTGTGTGAATGTTTGAATCCAAATTAGAATCCATGCATGGTAATTGTCGTAAACAAGATACAATCAAACTCCTAATGTCATAGTTAACGACTTCCAACTCTTGACAAAAGAAGCTAGGTTTAACTAGGGTTGTCAATCTTGACACGAACTCGAAACCAAAATCTGACCTGAAACTGACAGCTAAAATGCAGGGTTGGGTTGTAATTTTCAACCTGAAAACATTTTAGAGTCCGTTTCAGGTTGGGTTTCTAAAAACCCATATTGGTTTTGGGTTTGACCAGTCAATCCGATTTCAACCCGCAACCCGAAAAGATTTTTAAAAAAGAAAATAAAATATATATTCTAATGGTTATGCGACATAACCCTACGTATATTAATCATGTAACAATTTATGTTTGATGGTTTTACATGCTATGTTATGTTGTCTTAGTGATTTTGTATAGAATTTGTATTGATAACATAACCCGACCCAAAACCAACCCTAGGTCTAACCACGTTACTACCAACACATAAGAAACCATAATGAAGTTTGAGAGTTATACCAGTACATTCAATTTCGATACAACAGGACGGTAACCTCAAAATCTTGCACTTAATAAGGCCCGCAAAAGGGTTTCAAAAGTTGCTTCTTCTTGCCTAATTGGCTAGCTAGTATAAAATCCCCATAAAGTAGAACTTCGTATTGTCTTCAAAGTCCATTTCGGTGTCAGTTCCACAAGTCTCGGGTTTCCCTTGTGTATAATGGCTATGTTGATCATGGTCTTATCTCAGGGAAGGGGTGCCAAAAAGAAAAGCTTGTGAGTTATTTCACAATTCATGATGAAAAATTAAGATATAAAACTTCTTCACATCCTAGCATAAAAACAAATAAACCATTGCACAAAACTTTATTTTGCAGGACAAAGTGTTGTGTTATCAAGTTAAGTAGCACAAGTGGAAGATGATCATATATACTCATAAACAACATCATCTAAAGATACACTCTTGCAAGATAAGATTCTACTGCGATTCATTAGTTTGGTCATTTGAACTTGAAGAGATTAATGTATCCCCATTTAACAACGACTTCTTTATTTATGTGTGACTACACAAGCTAGCTATGCATTAGTTTTTGTACTTTAATCAAGATACATAAGATTGTAATTTTAAAAATGTTTACAAACTAAAATGAATATATACTAGCGAATGTTGAGACTAGTAAAAGTAATATAATTTGAAGAACATAAGGATTACTTATACATTTGGATAAATAAATGGGTCTATAAATGGACACTTGTGCTCGGCCCAGCTGAAGTAATATCATCAAGATGGTTGGAACTTTATGTCTCTCAATCTCTTGGTTGATATTATCTCTTTCTTGACATCCTACATTCATGATCTTCTTTTTTTATTGCCCTCGCATTATAAGATAATAATCTGGTTCTCAAATAACATTGTGGGTGAATGATTACTTATTTTCATGACCCAAGGTTTCCAAAAGTTGTACATAGAGATATATTAATGCCCTTTCTAAGTGCATGCAATAGTTGTTGATCATGTCTTTCAGAGTCCAAGTCTCATGATTAACTTGTTCATTTGACTCATTCTACAAAAACAAGTTACACGTTATAAAGAAACTTAGTTTGTAAAAATGAATAGTCCTCATAAATTCATAAACGTAAAACATGTATACCCTAAAAACTCTACTCTTGTGCTCTAATAGATGATCTTTTGATGTTTGTTACTTTTTTCAAAATATAAATAACATTTTTGCTACTCTTAGGCGCCTGCAAACTAGGTCGACCGGGTAAATCACATAAGGCAAGCCATGTGTGACAGACTATGATGAGAAAGGGGGGTTGGAGGATTTGAACTCGGGACCAACTGATCCCCTACTTCTTCCTCCACCAACATGAATGTCTGGGTTTGACAATATTTCTCAAACTTTTATTACAAGAAATAGTTTTGAATTTGAACTAGTAAAAGAACTTTAAAATTTAAAAAGTTTTATTTAAGAAAATCCTGAAAACGGTTAGAAACACGATTAGAAATATTGGATCAATAGTAAGACGCTTAGGGCATCCACGACAAGAGTAAAAATCTTCCCTAAATGCCAGTAAGGAAAAAAATAAGTTTACAATAGAGTTGATTCAACTCACTTTATCTTTCCTAGGTTTTGAAATAATAATTGTACTATACTGCTCTCTTATTGGTTGTTTCTCTACACATGCGTAGGCCTCCCCTCTTCCTCAATTAATGGTACTTCTCAACACTCTACAACCCATTTTTCTCCCTTCGGCGAGAGTCTTGCCCTTTGCCTTTTGCCATGCTAACCTTTTGCCTTCTCCTTCATTTCCTTCAACAGCCATGTAGGGGAAACGGTTAAGTGATGATTAGTGTTTGCCAAGTTACAAACATATTCTTTTTCTATTGTGGTTGTCACTCTTGGCCTTCCTCTATGCCGATCTCTCTTTTTGTAAATCGATGATGATTTGGTTGTCAGTATCTCAGCCTGCTTTGCATGTTTAAAATCAGTCTAGACTCTTTCTCTTCCCCTTGCCTCTTCACATTTGTAAATATATGTGACGATCATCTTTCCTTCCTTTTTCTCATTGCTTTTCATCAAGATCACAAAATCCAATTTCTTCCACTTTTTTCTCCCCGCCCTTACCCCTTGTCAACTTAAGTTTGCAGGTTTTAGTTCTTTAAGGACGAAGGTTTTTGAAATCAACGGTGCACTCCTGTCTTATGAGCGTTGCCTACTTGATCAATTGTTCTTACATTAAGAGATTGCCTCTATTTCCCTTGTTGTCTTCCTCCATTGGAGTTGGAGGCCAATTGGTAGTTTCCGTTTTTGTAAGGTCGGCCCAAACTATTTCATTATTGTGTTTGAGTAGCTTCAGGCACTGCATGCACTGTTTGTTAGGGGGTTGTGTCTAGTTAACGACTATTTGTTTGTTGTACAATGCTTTAAGATGGGACTCTCCGTTAAGGAACATGTCTTTAGGTGGGTTCCGTGTTGGGTTTGCATCTTCAATATTCCCCGGGCTCATTGCAATATAAAGTTCGTAGAGTTGTTGGCTGCTAAACTTGGGCGATTTACTGGGATGATGGAAGACCCTCATGTGTCCGGCTTTGGGTGTCTTTGTTAAAAAGTTCTCTTAGACATTCATGTCCCAATTTGAAGACCTCTTCGCATCAATATGGACGGGGAAGACCTAGTTTTCACTATCATATACGAAAATTTGTTGAATCCCTGCTTTTAATACCCCGGACTTAAAAATGGTGATTAAATTACTCTAATATGATTTTTAGAGGCCTAATGGTGCCTAGAGAGTATTGGTAAAGAGAATAAAACCAAAAGAAAAGAGAAAATGCGTAAAACGCGAAAAACGCTAAAACACGCATTAAATGAGTATGGGAGGTATATGACCTCGTTAGGGTCCGAGATGGATTCCTAAGGCGTAATTATGCCTAATTAGTATGTGGGAATGATTCCCGAAGAAAACGGATCCAAATAATGGATTGAAACGCTAACGGAGTTTTAAAGCACGTTTTTCGAGAAAACCCGAAAACGTGACTTTGAGTGGTCAAACAGACCCGTAAAAATTATAGTTGATTAAATAACTATAATAAACATTAATGGAAGCTTAAGAACCATTAAAATTAAAGAAACAAGAAAAATCCTAAAAACAGGCCCGGTTAGTGAATAGTGCTAAACCGGGTAAAATAACGAGCGTTTTCTGTAAAAGACGAAAAACGCTCCAGCTATATGTGTTGGGGCCGGTTTTTATTAGTCAAAACCTCCCCTCTCTCATGAGTAGCTAGTTAATTAAAAGGGTTGAAAAGTCAAAAGGGGAATAGTGAAAGTACTTAATTACTTTTCTTTCTTCTCTTTCCTCACTTCCCCTTCCAATCTGAATTCCTCCCTCTCTCTCACCGTATTGCTCCCTTCTCCTTCCCCATTCAGGCGATTTGAGCTGCACCAAAGAGCTTCCATGGCTGCTCCTCTTCCTTGCTTCCTTAAGCCACAATAATGCTTCGAATTAAAAACCGAAGGTAGATTTGTGCTAGTTAGAGCAAGGACTACACTTCCCTCTTTTCAAAATTCAAAAAAGAAAGTTCATCTTCATGGGTATACCTCATTTGAGAAGGAAATCACATGTTCTTGGAGCTAGACATCTCCTCTTTCATTCAAGGTAAGAAAAATCTAAGAAAAATCCATTTTCTTCACCTCTTTGTCATGGCCGATTTTTGCCTCCTTTGATACCTTGTTTATTTCCTTTTTGAGCTATATTCCAAGCCTCCAATGGTGGTGGGGTGCCCTCTTTTAATTCATGGATGAAGATCCATCTTAGAGCTTCAAAGGTAATGACCTAATTATGTGTTCTAAGCTCCCTCCTTAAATTCTAGGGCTATTTTATGAGTCTAAGTGTCTTGACTTAGTCCCATTCCATCCTTGAATGTTGGCTAGAGAAATGGGCAAGAGGGTTGCCTTGGCCGATTTTGGGAGTCAAGAGAATTGAGCAAGAGTAATGGAGAAGAGAAGAGGAAAAGGGTTTATAAAGGAAACTTAAGAGAATCCAAGGTAAGAAACCCACCCTAATGTATATTCTATATGTATTAGAATTTGGGATGGGTTAATAAAATAAATGAACCCCACTTGAGTTGTGGTAGTAATGTGCTTGTATGGTAATAATGCAAGTGATAAAACATTTATGAAATTAATGCTTGATTTAAGGGTCTAAGTGCCGAGTGAAATACCCCTACTTAATTAAATATGGATTGGACATTAACCAATTAAATTATGGCCTAAATTAAGGGGAATGTGTACATTATTAAGAGCATGTAACGACTTGTGAGCGAACGAGCAATTAAAATTAGTACGAGCGTATACATGTCCGAAAATATGTTGACGTTACATATTAATACGGTCACGTACGTATATATACATATACACACACGTTACAATATTATAACGTTGTACGTATACTAAAAACGCGACATGACAATATAGTCGCATGGGTACATATAGCTAAAACACGACAAATAAAATAGTCGTATTCATATATAGGTATAATTAATAACGGGACATAACAAATAACCGCTTATATATAGTATATACAACTAGAAACGCGACATATAATACAGTCGCACATATAAAAGGAATAAGTATAAAGACTGAAACAAAAAAAAAAGAGAGCAAACATGCTCTAGACGGGATTCGAACCTGAGACCTTTCGTACCATTCTCGAAGCCTTAACCGGTTGAGCTGTGCTCGAATTCAGTAATACATATCAACTAATTATACCTAGTATTTTCGCTACTAAAGTTACAGAAAAAAAAGAATGGAGAAAGACACGCATAACACTGGACATTCTCCTCTGTATTCGATATCTCGAACCAATACTACTCACAACTCCAAACTTCCATAACGACAGAACTAATTAGTTTCTTTTCAATAGCCCAAAAGCCCCATGCGACAGAGCTGATTACTTTAACAATCGCCCATAAATCTCTAGTAACTTGTAACCACCAACTGCACTCCTTGACTCCAGTAAAGAAAAAACCCGTGCTTTAGATTGTTCTTCTGGAATTTCCCAAGCGTGCATACGGGGACCATCATCAAGTACCGTGAGCCAGTAGATCCACCCACTCCTTGTCCCTTGAGTTTGTGTCTCAGTATGACCAAGAAGCCACGCTGTTACAGTCTATTTTCTATGTCTACTGATGCCAGAACAATACAGTTCCTACACTCAGCTATCCTACCTTTTTTTCAGGGGTAATTGCCTCATACAGTTTCCTATGAGCCTTGTTCGAAAACCCCTGGAGCTTGAGCTGCAAGAAAACTCCCCAGAAACTTAGCTCGAAGGTGAAGTTCCTGTAACAGATTCTTCTCTGATTCCTGTCATTTCTTTCTCAAACTACTCAATCCTAACATGTTTTCCTCAGTTGCTGTCGAATAATCAAGTGTTGGGAGCTTCACATCGTGCCAAGAAACAACCAAGGGGAACAACTAAGAGAGAGAGAGGTGAGCTATTCCCTAAACTGATGCAATAATTAGAAACCAGACAAACTGTCAGGTTTCAGTTGTAGGCTTTCGAAACCTGTAACAATGAGCTTCTGTATACTGATTGTCCAGGGGTGTCACGGGTGGTGTGAATTTGTTTATGAACCTAACACAACCAGTAAATTACTAGTGCACCTGACTAAGTATCTAAAAGATAGAGTGTTTGAAGAACAAGAAGCAAAAACAGATAACACCTTCAAAGGATAGAAAACACATGCACCAGTTATACCCTCTGCTTCTATTGCAGTTTCAGTAGCGTAGCCCTTGGTTGCCTTGGGTTGTTTAAAGCCAAAACTATATTAAGATATATATAACTAACAGCTTGGGAATCTAGGGAAGATCAGTCAACATGTTGAACATGAGCAAGTAACAGAAGAATGTCAAGTTTGGGTTATCAGTTTCTGGATTTCCTGGCTTCTGTGTAAACCTGTCTCAGTAGGAATAGCGGCATTATGTTGGGTTTGCTTCGAGCTTATAACTTTGCTAAGACTCTAAACCTTATTAACAGATGTAACTAGATGACTAAGCGACCTAGGAGTAACAGGCAACACATTAACACAGAAGGTAGTGAATCGAGCTCAGTTGGATCAGTCCCGAGGTTCAGTATACAATTAATTCAGTAACATTAACCAAATGTTTGTGAATGGAAACTTTAGTGGAACACTAAACAGCTGTGTCAGCAATTTGGGAAAACAGGAAACTTAATCAGTGAGCACAAGAAAACACAGAGACGGATGGGTTACCAGACTGATATTTCAGTTCCTTAGAAATACTAACCAGTTTTGATTCAATGATGCTCTAGAAAGGCTGATGGTGCGTTGGGTTGTTTTGGAGTTTGAAAACTGTTTTAGTCATGTAATCAAATAACTAGATAATGAGGGAAAACTGGTAACCAAACCAGTTATCAAAGAAAAACAGAAAGACAGCAGAAACATGGCCACCTTGTATTGCAATTTAATAGTTCAGCCTTTTCTTTTTCTTATCAGGAATGAGACATTTAGTGGCTTCAACCAGTTACCTTGTGTTTAAAATAGAGCTAGAACACTTAATTAAGTAGGAGAGTACCTTGGGATGAAGTGAAAGACAGATTACTAACAAACATAAGAGAGATAAAAGAACAGAAGAAAACAATAGCAAAAAAATAAGAACTCCACATCAGTTCTGTTTGCAATTTTCATTCCCTTCTATTCAGTACCTAGAACGCACCAGTGGAGTTAACAGAACTGGTTAACTTGACCTTTGAGTTTAAAAAGTAGATACTACACGTAGCTAAGTGGGTAAGTGCTTGGGGATAAATGGAGGGACAGTTATGCGAATAACAGGAAAGAATAAGAACAAGGATATCAGGATTCGATATCTCAGACTTATAGTCTTATACTGAAGAACTGAGTTTCTATGTAACCTTTTACGGGAATGCTTTGGGTCTGTTTTGGAAGTTAGAAGCTGTATTGGGGTTCTAACTAAATAGCTAAACCAGTTGTGGAGTCATTTGACATACTGAAACAGCAGAAAAACATATATATGTATATCAGCTTCATGGGTTGAAGTTCACAGTTTCAGTTTTTTTCTTCTAAGTGTTCATTTGTAGGTGTCTATGTGTAACTGGTACAGAGACTATATGAGTGTTGCAGTGGGTTGAATAAGAGCTAGAAATCTGGTTGACTCATGTAAATAAGGTAGGGGAAGGATAAGGACCAGATTGATAAACAGGAAAGAACAGGATACAAGAATGCATCAGTTGCATGGTTTCAGTTTTTCCAGATTTACGTTTCTGTAGAATGAGCTTCAGAGCAGTGATGGTGGCGTACTGAGTTACCAATGAACCTAGAGTATATCTAATACACTTTAGTAAACTTAGAGACACTGTGGGAAAGATGGAAATCGAGGTAATCAGAAGGGAAGAAAAGATAAAGAGTGATACACAGATCTTGGGTTACAGATTTTAAATACGGGGATACTTCTGTATAACCCCACTTCCAGAGGAGTTAAAGAAGTTGAAGTGACATTAATGGGATCTAGAACATTGCTAAAATACCCTAGTAGGTGGACTGTTCCATGGGATATTAGAATCGGCTAGTAGTCTAACAAAGGAATAGAAAGAGTTACACACCAGTTTTGGTTTCTGTTTCAGTTTTAATTAGTGCGGGGATGACTACAGTAGTTTTAATGAGGTTGTGGTGATTCTGTTTGAGGTTAAAAACTATACTAAGATGTTCACTAAGTAGCTAGATATTGGGAGAGAATGAAAGTCAAGTTCATGGACAGAGTTAGAGAAAGAAAAGCCATATTAGTTTTTATACTTCCTGTTTCTGCAACAATGTAGTTGTTGTATAAAGGATTTTTTTTAGTGGTGTTAATGATATGGTGTGGGCTCATTTGGAGGATGGAATTATACTAGGACCCTAACTAAGGATCTAATCAACTTTGGGAATAAGAAACCATATTGGTAATAAGAGGAAAGGACATATAAAGGGGTGTATCAGTGCAGTCTTGGTTTGCCAATTTTGGTTTTGTATAACTGCATACAGAGGGCACAGAAAGAGTAGTACTGTGTGGCTAATGACCCTAAAACAAACCTAATACACCCAAGTGAAGTTGCAAACACTTTGGGTGAGTTTAGAAGCCAATAACTAAACCAAGAGGAAAGTTTAAAGAAGAGTCACACAGCATGCAGTTACAGTTTCTGCATGTTTTCTGTCTTCTGTAAAACCGACTTCCAGAGATAATAACAGACTTGTTTTGAGTTATCTTAAGGCTCAAATCCTTCCTAATGAAATTGTCTAGTGGTGTAAAAGTTTGAGCAGTTTTGAGAACCGATCAACAAACTACTGAAGAACCAATAAGGGTTGTGTAGCTTATTGTTTCAGTTTTCATGTATAAGTTGCTCCTTGTAGCTGAGCTGCAGTATGGGATTTGGTAGGAAATGGAATCAAGATACATACATTTCTGGTAATTATAACAAGTGCCATAAAATCTTGGGCTATATCCTACTACAAGGTCTTGATGTTATAAATCAAGTACCTACAACATATTATAAGTATGCAGGTGTAAGGTGATCAATAAGAATTGTGCAAATAAAGGAGCACAAGTATAAAATATGTGCGTGTCCATTATTTTCGGTACATACATATAGTTACCAAAACTATATGTTATAAAGTTGAATGACACATAAAATATCATACTATAAACATCAAGAGATAAGTGTAACGCTAAACAATATTATGTGGGCAAAACCATAGTTTAATAGAACTGTCATACTGAGCGCATGTGTATATGTAAACACATGTCAAAATAAATATATAAACTATAGTACAATGACATGAAAATACTATAGTTAACATATGATTTTAGTATGATAAACAAACCTTGAATGAAAGATAACAAGTGTATAATGGAAGGTTCCATACTCCAAAGTAACCTAGTATTAACTCACACTACGAGTAAAAGCTTAAAGTTAACGATACCGAACTCATAACAGTTGTATACTGGGGTTACTGATGTTATTCGGAAATACCGAAACATAATGTCAGTGGATTGACACTTAGCGTTCTTCATATTGTTAGATCGCCATTCAGATGTGCGCGCTCGATAGCCCTACTGTCTACACTGCGTGATCTCGGACACGGTGTACGGTATTTAACGGGATTTGATCCGGGTTGTCCTGAGAATTCCTCGGGCTCGGATTTGTTTGATAATAACTTGTTGAATGTATGATATGTGATTTATGTGTGTGATGTGTAACTATGTTACTGCATTATTTATTTATGCACGGCACGTCCTACGGGACTAATACTACGTCGACTATAGATCGACTTATACAAAACTACATATGCGAAATGTGTGATTGTGACCACCGTTGCTTGACCTAATACGCTAAGTATTACAAGTTATGTTATAACCTAAGTAAAACACTTTGGAACGGGACACGACATTGTCGGTCTCTAGAGCTTTGACTCGAACGTGAATACTACCTAGAATAATTCTAGGCATGCGTAAGACCCATAGGGCAGCCAACAAGTTAAGTGATGTTCTCCATAACTAAAACCGTAACTGACTATCTAACTAACAAGTTAACAGTGGAGTGTGAATGAATGTGATGATGTACTTAATCCAAACAGTCACTGGCTGCTGGTCGCACGTAGAGATCTCTTGGGTTATCCCGTATAGGGTTTACCCTAGTTAATCCTGAACGAGCCTATGTAGATCGTCGGCGGAGTGTGCTACCGTTGGCACCAGGCCCTTGGCCACCTAAATGGACGCCTTTACAAAGGCAAAGTGAAATAGTCCCAGAGTCTTCGGATGATCAGGGCAGTGAGCACCTTGTGTGTACGTGGGACTACTGTCCAAGTGAATATATTTCGGGTTGTCCTAATTGACGCCCGACAGTGCTAACTAAAACAAATATATGTGAGGGCCCGGGGGGCCGAATGTTGTAATACATGATGATGAAAATACGACGTATGAATTACTAATGCCGTCGCATTGTATGATGTGTGATTGTTGTGTATGTTTATAAATGACTGTTTTGATTGGATGAATGATTATATAATCATGCATGTTGTTACAGTATCTATTATTTCTGTAAAATGGTAAAGCATCAAATCAATCTAATATCAAGACGGTTAAAATGACAAGTGACCAATAGGGTCCAGATCCGGCATACTCAGCGTCTATCGCTGAGACTACACTTATTGTGCAGGTTGTTGATCTTCGTTGAAGCCGAAGTGCGGGAACAGGTAGATAGGATTACTTCAATTATTGCGTAAGGAATTTACTGTATAACGATACCAGGCTGTGGACGATGATGGTAATGTTGCACTTATCTGGGATTTGAAATAGATGCTCACTTGTCTACTGTTATGGTGGACTTAGTATGATGTATAGGAATATCGTTATCACAGCGGTTAGTAGTGACGTGTATTCTAGCTGTTGGATTTAGTTCTGCTTCGTTACCCGTATGGGCGAGTAACGGCAGGTGACACCCGAGTGAGTTTAATGTCGTGGTTTATTTTCCGCTGTAAGACGCTTTATTATCTGTTGACGTGAGTGGCTTTTACGTGTTAATCTGAGAGGGGGTTACAAAAGTGGTATCAGAGCGGAGTACCGCTCTGATGACGAGATACTAGGTTAAGACAGTGAGCTTAGGACTTGGGAAACGTTTGTGAGGTACGAAACGTCTGTGTCTTAATGAAATTATGTGTTGGCAAGCCTTTGGCCTGCAAGTGTTAGCCCTTGGGGCACGCAATGAGTTGATTGTATTATGGTACGTTATTGAGAAGACGAACGATAATACCGACAGTCTAGTGGTGGTGTGAGCCAGGAAGTTAGCCAAGGGCATAAAATCCCGGGAATATTATCCCTGTTAAGGTCCAGCTGAGAGCTCAGCCAGGGGAACATAAACGTCATGAGTACATTGGCGACAGTCCACTTTCATGTGGAAGTCCAGTACGGACTACCGCCGACAGTACCCTCCCGCCACAACCCAATGAGTATAAAACAACTGAGAAATATAATCCCCGAATATAGGGAAAAGGGCTACCAAACCCAACGGACTGTCTAAACACTCTCGTAGCGAATGAATAATTCCTGCTCCTGTAACATTAATACAACCTCAATGTCATACCTCCATTGACGACCAAGCGCCGTATCAATAGGCACTGCTAGAGGCGAGCGCCACTACTACTATAACGTCGTGAAAAGGGTCACCCAAGAACATCAGGGCAAGCGGACCGGGAGCACCATGAACTCCGCGAGACCGTCGCCCGTAATTGGACCTTTAACCACCAAACTGTAAAAATAAATTATCTTGAGAACGTGGAGGAACTTTGTGAGAAACCGTCCTGTTATGTTCAAACTTCAATCCTAAACTTGTGTGCACAATACCGTGACACTAGGACCCTGTCGTGGCGGTACCTGTAGGGAGACAAGACAAGTCCAAACGTTTATGCTATTATAAATATAACGTGAGGAAGACTTGGACAATCTAATGACAATGTGGTTAGGAAATTTTCCAATCCAAATACGGTCTTTTCATGAACAATCATTTTAAACGGTGCTTAAGCAACCAATGCAACAGTAAGACAAACAAGTCGGAAACCGACAACTCTACTTGCATAGCGCGCTTGCCACTGCAAGCGCTGATTTAAACAATGTACCAGTAATTTCGTCTACCCCGCGCACTTGCTACTGCAAGTGCTGCAAACAACTACGAACAACTACCACTGCAGTTACCACTGCTATTATCATTACAAACGAACACTGTAAACTGTGTAGACCATGGTACAACACCATGGCTACCAATAATCACCGAACAATTGTACACTTCGAATAAAACTACAGAACTACTATTGTTACAATAAACCACTAAGATAGGAGGCCTACAACCTCTGAAGGGCCGACGAGTCCGACTAGCACAATAAAAAGGGCACACCAGCCCATAACAAAATGTAACTACTAGCAAGAATGAATCAAATGACACCGGCTTAAGGGCCAAGGTAACATAATTTAATTATCAAACCATTTGTTGGCTAAAATGTAAGTGGACGGTGAAACCTGATTCCCAGGGATCAAAGGAAACCAACCACAAATTGGGGTAGAAAGGTAGTTCAACACTGGTGCTGATCACACCAGAGTCGTATGACTCCTGAGACTCTTCACAAGTTGCCAAAATTAATTATAGTAAGGATAAACAAAACTGCAGCATCCTAGTTACAAACAACTAGCAACAATTTAGCAATAAGATATTAAATAAGGAAACTTGCGACTAAACAGTTACGTGGTATATATTAAATCATCAAATAAAACTATGAAGAGAATACGATCGTATAACGACCGCTACCATATAGTTTCCAAATATATCGTATGCTCGGTACTTATATTTATTCACTTACCTTTATATTTCATGATTTATTCTCTTATATCTTATGTCACATTTCATCATCATCTTAATGTAAGATGATTATTTGAATTGGTGCATTATATTATGCAGCTTATATTAAGAACCTTATCTTAATATTTTGTAACATTTCAGGACATATATTTATAATTCCTAAGGTTTTATTTATTACTAACCTTAGGTTATAAATTCCATTTTCTCATTAAATACTATAACCCATACTTTTAATAAAAACTATTTTATTGCCAAAAGGCATATACATCAAAATTCTTATTTCCATCAACTCCTAATACTTTTCCATTATTACAGTATTGTCACATATTTAATAAAATGTTATACATATCATACGTAGAACATTTTAACTTATAATAAATGTAACTTATAGTTTACTAACCATATTCATGTATACGCCAACCCGTGATGAACACAAGAGAATTAGTAAACGTATCAGTCCACAGATGGACCAAGAGTGAAAGAACAATTCTACCGTAATACGGCCATTACCAATACCTTCGCAACAATGAACGCGAATCAACACTGAACGCATGAATAATTACCACCTCTGGGCACCTCCTTTACCAAGGAGTGCCATATACTGTTATGTACAATTAAAAGTGATCAACATCAAGATTAAGTTTATATGTATTGTCAGGATCATACTGACTATCAGACAAGTTCTAAGTAGAAGAAGGGCTACCGCCATGGGCGTCCCGCCATGTAAAGAAAATGATAAGTATCAATATATGTTGAAGACATGTCGTTTACTACTGTGACGACTGTCAGTGATGAATGAATGTGTAAACTGAATCAATGACAACCACCTAAATCGATATTACAGAACACACAAACCAAACTCTAAATAGCGTAAATAAGCAAGTACCTAATGTACAAATAAGGGCATAAACTCAGGAGACCGGGAACACCGACTCCAATTACCTTTCCAGGTACATTACTAACATAACAATGTCTAAGTTAATATAATGAAGCAATGAAGCTATAGTACATTACTAACAGGCGCCAAACCGCGCACTTGAAATACAAATAACTGCAGTTACAAGTAACTAGCACTAAACAATAAGTAACAACAAAGGCATTACTTACTACCTGAATACCAGGAGTATATACCAGCATGTAATGCTAATCACTAATAGTGATAAATGTTTAGCCCTAATGGACAAACCTAATCTTATGAGAAATGGCATACCCTTGTGAATGCAGTACCGCAAATGAGAACGGTCAGAAAGTAAAGAGCTGAGTTGCTCAAACGGAAGAGGGAACACATATAAATACCCAAGTATGAGAACTTACCCTACGCCGTATCGGGAAGCATAGGTAAGATATCATAATGATTAAACCTGGAGGAAAGAATTACGTATATACTCATGGAGATCGAGATAGGAGAACTGACATTGCTAGACCAGCACCAATATTACATAAACCGATTGCAGCCATACAGACGAACCAACGTTTAACGTTTGACTGATTAACAACCAAGTGCTACCTCTAGTGTATTACTAAGGACATGAGTCCAGGGAACAAAAATAATGTTCAACCACCTTACCACCATACTACTAGAACATTAACACCTACGACAAGATGACCGACATTGCGGACCAATCAACATTGAACTACAACAAAGACACCCACCAAAAGGGAGATTGACAATAGAATACTTCACAATAGCCGTGTGACGGACGCTACCAGTTTACTAAACGAGACATGGGACGACCGCACTCCGATATTGGAGCATGTGGGCCTGATAGACTTATTTATAAGTTAGTCAGGTAAGTAGTAATGTATCAGTACGGTACCCCATGCATGTAGACAAGTAGTGTTAGGAACACGAGAAGTAGTCAACTCCGTGCTACGGACAGTGATGCAGATTACCTCGAAGATGGACGAGAAGAACCGCAATTAAACCAACGGGCTAGAGGAACCAAGAACCTACGACACAGAGTAGCAGACGATACACAGCGAAGACAAGAAGACCCTTCGAAGATGACAACACTGATAACAGAAACAGGAAACCCACTGTATGGACGAATAATACGTAGAACCCTCGTAGGGATTATGCAAATTCTTGCAATCCAGAGGAATCTACCAAATGATGTGAATATAAACGCGTAACTACGCAAGGATGAAAAAACAAAGCTAGTATACTAGCAAATGCTTTAACGAGAACATAAACATTATAATGACTAACAAACCGTCGAATCGACTAAAATGTGATGCGCGCGGAAGCGACAAACACGGACAGTATTACATGGTCAAACATAGACGTGTAAAACACGCAGAGAATAATGGGAAATGGAAGATGAAGTTGCCCAACTCTAATACGAGCACAACATATGGATTTCCCGGGCAGCAAGCAGGAAGAACCACCAGGAACAACGTTGTTGCTAACCCGACACACGGAAAGAAGGTATAATATATATCAACACAAACAATGTGTCACTCCGGAACAAAACCACCAGGAGACATGGATGACAATCGATATCTAAGTAGACATCAGGGCTAGTACGTCTCGATATCACCAAGAAAAGCGCAAAGAGCACCAAGCACTAATAATAGCCAATGTCATATGACAACTCAAGCTGAAAGTCTATGAGAAAAGATACAGGAAAATGCTAGTAATCCCAACGATGGGATATACGACAATACAAGGAATCAACCGAACCTATATTCATGGGTCTACACCTCTGTACGGAGCGAGTGGGCCCATTAGAACGAATTCGGGAGAGAGCACAAACACGTGCCTCACCCTTTACATGTTTTAGAGCCCGGAAGGGCTAGAGCCATACCCGCCTCTCTATTATGAGGATAATCTACTCCAAAGGTGGAGATACCACATGAGAATTAGAGAACTCCATGAGAGCCAAGTATCCAGCGCTCCTTGTGGAGCGGCTGTTAAATACTTGTGGGGTACGGGGGCGTAACCCTTTTTAAGGGGGGTAGAGCCTCTTGGCTGTGCACATGTTTGCACTGAATTCTATTATTTCGTATGCGGGGCATACAATAGTTTGTGGGTATGCGGGGCATACGATGTTGGTTGTTGGTTTGTTTCGTATGCGGGGCATACGTTGTTTGTGATGTTGTTTGTTCATTTTGTTGGTGTTGTTTGGTACGCGGGGCGTACGTAGTTGATTTGTTTGTGGGAAATGTGCACTTGTTGTATGTATCTTATGAAATACTTGTTGGAATGATGTGTCTACATCCAGGTATGTAGTACTTTCTTTATAATATGTGTGATATATATTTATAGTACCTTGTAGATTGCTTACATGTGGTATCATCTAGATATGAAATAAACCATTAGATATGGAACGTGGAATGATGGCTTGGTAGGGACACCTCGGGGAGGTTGTCAGGGTTGGTAGAACTGATAGGAAATGATGGTGCTGATGGATCGCCTACATCCATATATGTTTGGAATTAACGCCACAATTGAGGGCTATGTGCGGTATTAGCACAACACGATATGCGTAAATGAAATATCACATAGATATTCATTATGGGAGTATATGGGTAGTTATTAATACACCTAATTAAGTAAAGCGACTTCGGGACGAAGTCTTTTTAAGGGGGTAGATTGAAATACCCCTACTTAATTAAATAAGGATTGGACATATAACCAATTAAATTATGGCCTAAATTAAGGGGAATGTGTACATTATTAAGAGCATGTAACGACTTGTGAGCGAACAAGCAATTAAAATTAGTACGAGCGTATACATGTCCAAAAATATGTTGACGTTACATATTAATACGGTCACGTACGTATATATATACATATACACGACGTTACAATATTATAACGTTGTACGTATAACTAAAAATGCGACATGACAATATAGTCGCATGGGTACATATAGCTAAAACACGACAAATAAAATAGTCGTATTCATATATAGGTATAATTAATAACGGGACATAACAAATAACCGCTTATATATGTATATACAACTAGAAACGCGACATATTAATACAGTCACACATATAAAGGAAATAAGTATAAATAAGGCTGAAAAAAAAAAAGAGAGCAAACATGCTCTAGACGGGATTCGAACCAGAGACCTTTCGTACCATTCCCGAAGCCTTAACCGGTTGAGCTGTGCTCTAATTCGGTAATACATATCAACTAATTATACCTAGTATTCTCGCTACTAGAGTTACAGACAAGAAAAGAATGGAGAAAGACACGCATAACACTGGACATTCTCCTCTGTATTCGATATCTCAAAACCAATACTACTCCAAACTTCCATAACGACAGAACTAATTAGTTTTCTTTTCAGTAGCCCATAAGCCCCATGCGACAGAGCTGACTACTTTTACAATCGCCCATAACTCTCTAGTAACTTGTAACCACCAACTGCACTCCTTGACACCAGTAAAAACCCGTGCATCAGATTGTTCTCCTGGAATTTCCCAAGCGTGCATACGGGGACCATCATCAAGTACCGTGAGCCAGTAGATCCACCCACTCCTTGTCCCTTGAGTTTGTGTCTCAGTATAACCAACTTAAAACTTAGCCTTCTCGCAAGAACTCACCTGAAGCATGCGATTCAGTTCTGATCACAGGTGAGGAAATTTTACCAGTTGCTCATCCACTGTCATTCCCCTCTGTCTTCACACCGAGAATCTTATTTGCTTCCTAACTCATTTTTCCCCCTCAGCCTTCGCTTAACTCTCTCTGGAGGTTGAAACCGTGAAGTGCTTTATTTCTTCTCGAGGCTAACACAAGGTAATACTCCCAACCAGTTTCTCCCGTGTCTGTTCTTCTTTGTCTCTGCATGTATGGGAAACTAGCCAGGTAAATGAACACAACATCTCTTCTTAAGCTATCGCCTGACTATAACCCATCTAATTTGTGTCTGTCTCGTGCAAGTGCCCAGCCCATTCATGCTATTCCTGGTGAAAACTTGCAGACATTATAATCTGAGTGGTTATATTGGGTATAATTAACATAAAATAAAAGAAAAGAAATTAAAACTCAAAATAAACGTCGGGCTGCAAACAAATCCCGGTCACAGTAGTATAGTGAAAATGTAAGCGACCGGATATCGAACCACGGGACTAATATACATATATAGTACCTAAGCGTGTCACAAAGAGAGGGGATTAATTGACTTGTTAAATATAAATAAAAACAGTTAATAAAATATAACTAAGTAAGCAATAAACTAAACGGGGCCTCCGGTTCACATTAATATAATATCTGCTCTTTCAATGCTAGGTCTACTGGTTTAATTTATAACTGTTTGGCAAGATTCCTGTTATTTTCTTAAGGTCCGATGAAAACTCATAAGAACTCGTTCACCTGTAATGCAAGGTCCGATGAAAACTCAAGCAAAAGCCTGCGAGCGGCAGAGGAGTGTTGAGGGATTACATTTGCAACTGAGTACTAACTTAAACGATGAAAATAAGTTTCCCCCAGTTTTACGGCTTAATCAACCCATCTGTTTCCAACCGATGAAATCAAAAACAGACTTAGTAAAGCATTTTAATAAATTCATGAGGTTTATTAAAAAGATGGCGAGAAAAACCTTTAACCGTAACAAACTTTATTAAAACTAAAACCAGTAAAACATATTGCATATTAATACAGATACATAATAATTATTCACAGAGTAAGCGTAACCCCTAACATATTAAATAGAGATCTGCTATTTAAATACGTGAGACTAGAGGTGAGATTAATGAGATGAAAAGAAAACAAATGGAGAAGCGGGAGATTAGAAATGGAATGAACGAGTGAGTGAAGGTGAAATGGTACGAAGATGGAATGATGGTGTGAATTGGAACTCCAGGAGGAACCACGGACGGAACCTCTGGAAGGACACTGGGTAAGGTGGAATGAAGCTCGTATTTATAGAGGAAGAAGCGCAGAGCAGCAGCTTCATTGATTGAGCTCGATGATTGCAGCTCCCCATTGATTGCAGCTCATTGATTGCGCAGGGGACAGGGCTGCAACGCGTGCGTGATTTCTAGTAGGCGCCGACTGCTAAAACGATAAGGCAGTCAAGTTGGAGAGTGAGTCGGCGAAGAAGATAACCCGTTGATTTCCTACACATTTACACGTGTCCGCGAGATAAGTGGCGGTCCTCTGTATCTCAACCGCACGGTAATAGGCGGCCTCCTCTGTCTTGTCCGCCTCGTATCAAGCGGTCCTCTCTGTCACGTCCGCCCAATAAGGGGCGGTCGCCCTCTGTCTTGTCCGCCTCGTATCAAGCGGTCTCCTCTGTCTCTATTTCCTTCTCTTGTCCGCTCGTTATCAAGCGGTTGCATTATTAGTGTTGTCCGCCCAATAGGGGGCGGTTGCCTTCTCTGTGTCGTCCGCCTCCTATGTGGCGGTTGCAAGCCTCTTGCGCCTTCTCACGTGACCTTCTTTAATCCTTTAATAATATAAGTGTTTAATTGGTATTTTTTCTACATTTTAACACATATAATACATCAGTTAATATAACAATATAATTATAGGAAAACCCAAGATAGTGAGAAACATTACTAAAAATGCTGCAATTAATAAGGTGATTAAACCTTAATAAGTCTATATGTTTTGCACTTATCAAACTTCCTCACACTTGACTTTTGCTTGTCCTCAAGCAAATAAGGAATAAATTATCTCTAAGCCAAAATAATAAAACAAGATTAATAAGTGTAGAAGGGAATTTAGACAAAGTGACAATTGAAAGAATAATTCTGCTCTTAGAAGTAGGTTTTTATAAACAGTGAAGAAGAATTTAATAAAAGCATAGATAAACTAAACTGCAGAATACAAGTTAGATTAACCTGGGATCTTCAACCAATTTCAATTCTCTAACCCGGGATGACAAGGGATGTGAAGTAATGCCTTATTCCGCAATACCTTTCAACACCACGTACTCATGTTCATAAATATAATTGCAATTTATTATTTACATTTTTTTTGAATGTGCAAATTGTATATACAAAGCACATATTATTTTTAATTGCATTATTATTTTTCCTGTACCCCAGACTTTTCTCTCTATCCTTGTAGCGGTGTTGGGTCTTCTATCCCAGATCACGAGACCTTAGGTAGATAGGTGTTAAAGCACCCCAAAGAACTTAATAACCGGATAAACGAGGCCTGTTTTTGGTTAGAAAAATTCATAAACAACGGAGTACCTTGTCTTTATCCTTTTCTTCCTTAACTTTCCACATATTCCATAATCCCAAGCTAAACTAAATTGGTTTTTACAATCAGCAGATCTATCATATTTTGAGTGAAAATAGAATGTTTTGATGGAAAATAATTTTATACAAACTCCGTTAAATAAAACCATCTTTCAGTTGTCACCTGACATAATTTCAGACACTTCTACAATTATTTATCTCATTTTTTGCAATTTTTTTTATAGGCAGTTTAGAGTAGCAAAAAGCGAGTGTGGCATTTATCGAACAACTGTCATATTTTCAGGGAAAGGTCTCTCCTTCCTCACACTTAAGAGGAGCAATGTCCTCATTGTTCAGAATTAAAATCAAGAAAATGACCTTTCAAAATATGACAGACTCATAAAGGATTAAACGCATGTAGGTTGAACATTAATATAATAAATGAAGAATTGAAACTCCCTTTGTATCGTAGATTGAGAAAGGTATCCTTCCTCACACTTAGACCTTTGGTAGGGGTGAGACGTTCCTCACACTTGAGTTCGCGCAAGTGTTCAACCGAAGATATTGAAATTCCAAAGCAACTGAGGTTGCTTTCCAAAGGTGAGTTCAGCTATATATTCGACATAGAATTTGTTCTGAAAAGAAAATCATATATAGCCAGCAGAACTCCAATTGAACCAAAAGAAATCATTAAATGAAAAACATAATAAAAATTCATAAAATAACATAAAGTAAACCACATTGTTACCTTCCTGAATATATCAAATGTTAGCACAAGGTTTAAACAGTAATAGTCTACAAAAGTCAGAGAAATATAAGAAATAAAAATAACAAGAAAATAAATAAAATAAAATCACTGTGGTGGTGGTGGAGGCTGTGCAGGTCCCTGGCCTGTCTGAGCGAGGAGACGCGCTAGGAGCTGAGCGGTCTGCGCATTCTGCTGCGCTGTCTGTGCATGCAACTCCTCACTCTGGTTCCAAGCGCTGCATCACCCGTGCCTGCTCAGCCAGTATCCTCTGCTGAGTCTGCTCAAAGCTCTCAAACCTCTGATGGAAGGCCTGGAACTGAGTCTGGAGATCTGTCGGGATAGGTACAGGAGCAGGGATCTGCATCATGGCAGTAGTCGGCACATAGGGCCTCCTCTCCCTGTGCAGTGTCAGCGGGCGGTGGGTCGGGATCAGCCGAGTGTGTAGCTCCCGTAGAGGTCCCCGCTGCTGTGGAAGATGCAGTGGAGACTGAGCAGCGGTACCCCTGACCCAAGTACCATCATCTGAGCGCACAAAGCCCCAGCTCCGCACAGTCAGCAGTGACACTGGGCGCTTCGCTGAACGGAGCTCTAAAGCTTCCTTGAACTCTGCTGAGAATGGGACAGAACCGATAATGTGGAGACTGAGGAAGAAGGGAAAAATGGGAGTGATCTTCTTCTTCTTCGTCCTCATGTAGGAGACCACCTTATGGAGCTGGCTGTACATGACGTGGCTGAAGGAGATGCGCTGAGCGGGTGGAAACGGACCTAGGAAGTAGTCTAGTAAGGCAACAATCCTCATCAGTAGCATCATGCGCCCCAGATGGGCGAATCTGATGACTGAGGATCTCCAGGAGAAGCCTCTGAGTCAGCGTGGGGAAGCTAGCGAACGGGAGGACATCCTTCTCCTCCTCCCCTCTATGTCGGATCCTCTGACCTACAACCTGAAGCCACCTAGACTTCGACCTCTGCAAGTACTCCTCTATGAATCCTCGGATATCACCAGGACCATCCGGGATGTGCAGGAAAGAAGTGAATGTCGAGGGTGTGACCTCCACGGGGCGATGGCGTACATAAGAAGTAATGCTCACATCGCCCGCCCGGGCATTAGCATAAATTCTCTAACTAAGTCCGGACTAAAGACTCCCTGCCCTAACCTTAGGATCATCGAAAGTCCTAGCCTGGCAAATAGAGTATCCACCCCTGCAGCCTCTAGCACCGCAGGCTCAAATTTCCTCTCCATAATAAAGTTCTTGCCCTGATCGAACCAGGCACGAGCCTCTACTGAGATAAAGCCGTCGTCCCGAAGACAAGGTGCAGAAGAAGATGATGCACCGGGGCAGTCACCACCACGTGTACGAGACATACTAATATATTTTAAAATTAAAAGCAAACAACATTAACAGCATAACAATAAATATTAAATATTAAACAGAGTAATAATAACATGATAATTAATAGAAAATAACAGCATAAAAATAAACAAAAATAGCATAAAAATTAAATAGAAAATAACAACAAAAACGTTAATAAACAACATAGAAATTAATATCAAAATAGAACATTAATATTTAACATAAACAACTCCGTAAATTAATAAAAATAGAAAACAAGTTGAACAAAGAATGAAACATAAACAGAATAATATACAACCAAATTCTATCGAAAATTCGACAGAGTCTCCCCTAAAATTCTTCGTTTCTCCACAAAAATTCAGTCAGAATCAAGGTATTTTATACCGTCACCAATCAAATCTTATAATAACAAACTGTAATCATAATTTTATTCGTTTAATAATCAAGGCAAAATAAAACTGATAAATGCTAGTTTCATCAAGGCATTTTCGTAACTAACATTCACCCATTTTAGAATTCATCAAAAACACCCAGTCTAAGTGTAATGAGTGAAGATTTAACCTTGTATATGTATATTATGATTAATAGAGGACAAATTCGAGACAAATCTAGCAAATAGAATTCGAAATTTTCGAATTTATGGAATTAGGGATTCGAAACTTCAGTCCTTAATTTCTCCTATTGTAGTTCATCATTTACAGATTTGAAGCTATAGAAATGTAAAGAATTGAAAAACGAAGATTTCGGTACTAACCTTGTAAGATTTGATGAAGAATTGAAGAAGAAATGTTGAATTGAGGGTGAGGCGATTTGCGCTGGTTGTGTTCTCCTCTGGGGCTCGAGTTCGAACTGGAATTTTGGGGAAGAACGATGGAGTGAAACGCGGCGCTTCACTTCGGTTTTTTTTTCTATTCGACAGTCCGTCCGCTCGTTATCAGGCGGACAGGAGTGTGTGTCGTCCGCTTGAAAGTGGCGGACAGGAGGTATGGCGTCCGCTTGGAAAGTGGCGGACAGGAGGGTGTGGCGTCCGCTAGATAGGGGGCGGACAGACCTGTTCATTTTTTTTTATATTTAAACGACACTGTTACGTAACACAATAATAAAGTTATATAATCATAAGTTAGTAATAAAAATGACATAAAATAATAAGTTAGTAATTAGATAACATAAATTATAAGTTAGTAGTTAATTTACATAAATTTAATGTTAGAGACAATGGAATTTAAATGTTAGAGACAATGGAAATTAAATGTTAGAGACAATGGAAATTAAATGTTAGAGACAATGGAAATTAAATGTTAGAGACAATGGAAATTAAATGTTAATAATATAAGAGTTAGAAGTTAGATGTCAGAAGTCAGATGTCCGAAGTTAGATGGCCAAAGTCAGGTGTCCAATGTCAGATGTCCAAAATCAGGTGTCCAATAATATTAACAGATTATTAGATAATTAATATTAACAAAATATAGAAGATAATTAATATTAGCAGAAATAAGAGAACAAAATATTTATAATTAACAGGTGAACAATCCGGGGCTTAGGAACTAGAATAAATCTAGTCCCGGCAACGGCGCCATTTTGCAGACGTTATAATCTGAGTGGTTATATTGGGTATAATTAACATAAAATAAAAGAAAAGAAATTAAACTCAAATAAACGTCGGGCTGCAAACAATCCCGGTCGCAGTAGTATAGTGAAAATGTAAGCGACCGGATATCGAACCACGGGACTAATATACATATTATAGTACCTAAGCGTGTCACAAAGAGGGGGATTAATTGACTTGTTAAATATAAATAAAAACAGTTAATAAAATTAACTAAGTAAGCAAATAAACTAAACGGGACTCTGGTTCACATTAATATAATATCTGCTCTTTCATGCTAGGTCTACTGTTTTAATTATAACTGTTTGGCAAGATTCCTGTTATTTTCTTAAGGTCCGATGAAACTCATAAGAACTCGTTCACCTGTAATGCAAGGTCCGATGAAACTCAAGCAAAAGCCTGCGAACGGCAGAGGAGTGTTGAGGGATTACATTTGCAACTGAGTACTAACTTAAACGATGAAAATAAGTTTCCCCCAGTTTTACGGCTTAATCAACCCATCTGTTTCCAACCGATGAAATCAAAAACAGACTTAGTAAAGCATTTTAATAAATTCATGAGGTTTATTAAAAAGATGGCGAGAAAACCTTTAACCGTAACAACTTTATTAAAACTAAAACCAGTAAAACATATTGCATAATTAATACAGATACATAATAATTATTCACAGAGTAAGCGTAACCAGCCTAACATATTAATAGAGATCTGCTATTTAAATACGTGAGACTAGAGGTGAGATTAATGAGATGAAAAGAAAACAAATGGAGAAGCGGAGATTAGAAATGGAATGAACGAGTGAGTGAAGGTGAAATGGTAGGAATGGAATGATGGTGTGAATTGGAACTCCAGGAGGAACCACGGACGGAACCTCTGGAAGGACACTGGGTAAGGTGGAATGAAGCTCGTATTTATAGAGGAAGAAGCGCAGAGCAGCAGCTTCATTGATTGAGCTCGATGATTGCAGCTCCCCATTGATTGCAGCTCATTGATTGCGCAGGGGACAGGGCTGCAACGCGTGCGTGATTTCTGGTAGGTGCCGACTGCTAAACGATAAGGCAGTCAAGTTGGAGAGCGAGTCGGCGAAGAAGATAACCCGTTGATTTCCTACACATTTACACGTGTCCGCGAGATAAGTGGCGGTCCTCTGTATCTCAACCGCACGGTAATAGGCGGCCTCCTCTGTCTTGTCTGCCTCGTATCAAGCGGTCCTCTCTGTCACGTCCGCCCCCATAAGGGGCGGTCGCCCTCTGTCTTGTCCGCCTCGTATCAAGCGGTCTCCTCTGTCTCTATTTCCTTCTCTTGTCCGCTCGTTATCAAGCGGTTGCATTATTAGTGTTGTCCGCCCAATAGGGGGCGGTTGCCTTCTCTGTGTCGTCCGCCTCCTATGTGGCGGTTGCAAGCCTCTTGCGCCTTCTCACATGACCTTCTTTAATCCTTTAATAATATAAGTGTTTAATTGGTATTTTTCCTACATTTTAACACATATAATACATCAGTTAATATAACAATATAATTATAGGAAAAACCCAAGATAAGTGAGAAACATTACTAAAAATGCTGCAATTATAAGGTGATTAAACCTTAATAAGTCTATATTTTTGCACTTATCAAAACTCCTGGAGCAAACAATCAGCTTCCTGACTCTACCAAGGTGAGATCAAGAAGCCACGCTGTTACAGTCTATTTTCTATGTCTACTGATGCCAGAACAATACAGTTCCTACACTCAGCTATCCTACCTTTTTCAGGGGTGACTGCCTCATACAGTTTCCTATGAGCCTTGTTCGAAAATCCCCGGAGCTTGAGCAAGAAAACTCCCCAGAAACTTAGCTCGAAGGTGAAGTTCCTGTAACAGATTCTTCTCTGATTCCTGTCATTTCTTTCTCAGACTACTCAATCCTAACATGTTTTCCTCAGTTGCTGTCGAATAATCAAGTGTTGGGAGCTTCACATCGTGCCAAGAAACAACCAAGGGGAACAACTGAGAGAAAGAGGTGAGCTATTCCCTAAACTGATGCAATAATTAGAAACCAGACAACTGTCAGGTTTCAGTTGTAGGCTTTCGAAACCTGTAACAATGAGCTTCTGTATACTGATTGTCCAGGGGTGTCACGGGGTGGTATGAATTTGTTTATGAACCTAACACAACCAGTAAATTACTAGTGCACCTGACTAAGTATCTAAAAGTGAGAGTGTTTGAAGAACAAGAAGCAAAAACAGATAACCTTCAAAGAATAGAAAACATATGCACCAGTTATACAATTGTTTCTATTGCAGTTTCAGTAGCGTAGCCCTTGATTGCCTCGAGTTGTTTAAAGCCAAAACTATATTAAGATATATATAACTAACAGTTGGGGATCTAGGGAAGATCAGTCAACATGTTAGAACATGAGCAAGTAACAGAAGAATGTCAAGTTTGGGTTATCAGTTTCTGGATTTCCTGGCTTCTGTGTAAACCTGTCTCAGTAGGAATAGCGGCATTATGTTAGGTTTGCTTCGAGCTTATAACTTTACTAAGACTCTAAACCATATTAACAGATGTAACTAGATGACTAGGCGACCTAGGAGAAACAGGCAACATATTAACACAGAAGGTAGTGAATCGAGTTCAGTTTTTTTCAGTAGGATCAGTCCCGAGGTCAGTATACAATTAATTCAGTAACATTAACCAAATGTTTGTGAATGGAAACTTTAGTGGAACACTAAACAGCTGTGTCAGCAATTTGGGAAAATAGGGAAACTTAATCAGTGAGCACAAGAAAAACAACACAGATGGATGAGTTACCAGACTGATGCTTCAGTTCTTTAGAAATACTCACCAGTTTTGATACGATGATGCTCTATAAATGCTAATGGTGCGTTAGGTTGTTTTGGAGTTTGAAAACTGTTTTAGTCATGTAATCAAATAACTAGATAATGAGGGAAAACTGGTAACCAAACCAGTTATCAAAGAAAAACAGAAAGACAGCAGAAACATGGCCACCTTGTATTGCAATTTAATAGTTCAGCTGTTTCTTTTTCTTATCAGGATTGAGACATTCAGTGGCTTCAACCAGTTACCTTGTGTTTAAAATAGAGCTAGAACACTTAATTAAGTAGGAGAGTACCTTGGGATGAAGTGAAAGACAGATTACTAACAAATATAAGAGAGATTAAAAGAACAGAAGAAAACAATAGCAAAAAAATAAGAACTCCACATCAGTTCTGTTTGCAGTTTTCATTCCCTTCTGTTCAGTACCTAGAACGCACCAGTGGAGTTAATAGAACTGGTTAACTTGACCTTTGAGTTTAAAAAGTGGATATATACTACACGTAGCAAAGTGGGTAAGTGCTTGGGGATAAATGGAGGGACAGTTATGCGAATAACAGGAAAGAATAAGAACAAGGATATCAGGATTCGATATCTCAGACTTATAGTCTTACTGAAGAACTGAGTTTTGTGTAACCTTTTACGGGAATGCTTTGGGTCTGTTTTGGAAGTTAGAAGCTGTATTGGGGTTCTAACTAAATAGCTAAACCAGTTGTGGAGTCATTTGACATACTGAAACAGCAGAAAAACATATATATGTATATCAGCTTCATGGGTTGAAGTTCACAGTTTCAGTTTTTTTCTTCTAAGTGTTCATTTGTAGGTGTCTATGTGTAACTGGTACAGAGACTATATGAGTGTTGCAGTGGGTTGAATAAGAACTAGAAATCTGGTTGACTCATGTAAATAAGGTAGGGGAAAGATAAGGACCAGATTGATAAATAGAAAAGAAACAGGATACAAGAATGCATCAGTTGCATGGTTTCAGTTTTTCTAGATTTACGTTTCTGTAGAATGAGCTTCAGAGCAGTGATGGTGGCGTACTGAGTTACCAATGAACCTAGAGTATATCTAATACACTTAAGTAAACTTAGAGACACTGTGAGAAGATGGAAATCGAGGTAATCAGAAGGGAAGAAAAGATAAAGAGTGATACACAGATCTTGGTTACAGATTTTAAATACGGGGATACTTCTGTATAACCCCACTTCCAGAGGAGTTAAAGAAGTTGAAGTGACATTAAATGGGATCTAGAACATTGCTAAAATACCCTAGTAGGTGGACATGTTCCATGGGAGTATTAGAATCGGCTAGTAGTCTAACAGAAGGAATAGAAAAGAGTTACACCAGTTTTTGGTTTCTGTTTCAGTTTTAATTAGTGCGGGGATGACTACAGTAGTTTTAATGAGGCTGTGGTGATTCTGTTTGAGGATTAAAAACTATACTAAGATGTTCACTAAGTAGCTAGATATTGGGAGAGAATGAAAGTCAAGTTCATGGATAGAGTTGAGAGAAGAATAAGCCATATCAGTTTTATACTTCCTATTTCTGCAACAATGTAGTTGCTGTATAAAGGATTTTTTTTAGTGGTGTTAATGATATGGTGTGGGCTCATTTGGAGGATGGAATTATACTAGGACCCTTAACTAAGGATCTAATCAACTTTGGGAATAAGAAACCAGATTGGTAATAAGAGGAAAGGACATATAAAGGGGTGTATCAGTGCAGTCTTGGTTCGCCAATTTCGGTTCTGTATAACTGCATACAGAGGGCACATAAAGAGTAGTACTGTGTGGCTAATGACCCTAAAACAAACCTAATACACCCAAGTGAAGTTACAAACACTTTGGGTGAGTTTAGAAGCCAATAACTAAACCAGAGGAAAGTTTAAAGAAGAGTCACACAGCATGCAGTTACAGTTTCTGCATGTTTTTTGTCTTCTGTAAAAACCGACTTCCAGAGATAATAACAGACTTGTTTTGAGTTATCTTAAGGCTCAAATCCTTCCTAATGAAATTGTCTAGTGGTGTAAAAGTTTTGAGAAGTTTTGAGAACCGATCAACAAACTAACTGAAGAACCAATAAGGGTTGTGTAGCTGATTGTTTCAGTTTTCATGTATAAGTTGCTCCTTGTAGCTGAGCTGCAGTATGGGATTTGGTAGGAAATGGAATCAAGATACATACATTTCTGGTAATTATAACAAGTGCCATAAAATCTTGGGCTATATCCTACTACAAGGTCTTGATGTTATAAATCAAGTACCTACAACATATTATAAGTATGCAGTTACATTGTGATCAATAAGAATTATGTAAATAAAGGAGCACAAGTATAACATATGTGCGTGTCCATTATTTTCGGTACATACATATAGTTACCAAAACTATATGTTATAAAGTTGAATGACACATAAAATATCATACTATAAAACATCAAGAAATAAGTGTAACACTAAACAATATTATGTGAGCAAAACCATAGTTTAATAGAACTGTCATACTGTGCGCATGTGTATATGTAAACACATGTCAAGAATAAAGATATAAACTATAGTATACAATGACATGAAAATACTATAGTTAACATATGATTTTAGTATGATAAACAAACCTTGAATGAAAGATAACAAGTGTATAATGGAAGGTTCCATACTCCAAAGTAAACCTAGTATTAACTCACACTACGAGTAAAAAGCTTAAAGTTAACGATACCGGAACTCATAACAGTTGTATTACTGGGGTTACTGATGTTATTCGGAAATACCGAAACATAATGTCATGTGGATTAACACTTAGCGTTCTTCATATTGTTAGATCGCCATTCGGATGTGCGCGCTCGATAGCCCTAGCGGTCTACACTGCGTGATCTCGGACACGGTGTACGGTATGTACGGGATTTGATCCGGGTTGTCCTGAGGAATTCCTCGGGCTCGGATTTGTTTGATAAATAACTTGTGTGAATGTATGTATGTGATTTATGTGTGTGATGTGTAACTATGTTTACTACATTATTTATTATGCACGGACGTCCTACGGGACTAATACTACGTCGACTATAGATCGACTTATACAAAACTACATATGCGAAATGTGTGATTGTGACCACCGTTGCTTGACCTAATACGCTAAGTATTACAAGTATGTAGTTATAACCTAAGTAAAACACTTTGGAACGGGACACGACATTGTCGGTCTCTAGAGCTTTGACTCGAACGTGAATACTACCTAGAATAATTCTAGGCATGCGTAAGACCCATAGGGCAGCCACACAGTTAAGTGATGTTCTCCATAACTAAAACCGTAACTGACTATCTAACTAACAAAGTTAACAGTGGAGTGTGAATGAATGTGATGATGTACCTTAATCCAAACAGTCACTGGCTGCTGGTCGCGCGTAGAGATCTCTTGGGTTATCCCGTATAGGGTTTACCCTAGTTAATCCTGAACGAGCCTATGTAGATCGTCAGGCGGAGTGTGCTACCGTTGGCACCAGGCCCTTGGCCACCTAAATGGACGCCTTTACAAAGGCAAAGTGAAATAGTCCCAGAGTCTTCGGATGATCAGGGCAGTGAGCACCTTGTGTGTACGTGGGACTACTGTCCAAGTGAATATATTTCGGGTTGTCCTAATTGACGCCCGACAGTGCTAACTAAAACAAATAATATGTGAGGGCCCGGGGGGCCGAATGTTGTAATACATGATGATGATAAAATACGACGTATGAATTACTAATGCCGTCGCATTGTATGATGTGTGATTGTTGTGTATTTTATAAGTGACTGTTTTGATTGGATGAATGATTATATAATCATGCATGTTGTTACAGTATCTATTATTTCTGTAAAATGGTAAAGCATCAAATCAATCTAATATCAAGACGGTTAAAAATGACAAGTGACCAATAGGGTCCAGATCCGGCATACTCAGCGTCTATCGCTGAGACTACACTTATTGTGCAGGTTGTTGATCTTCGTTGAAGCCGAAGTGCGGGAACAGGGTAGATAGGATTACTTCAATTATTGTGTAAGGAATTTACTGTATAACGATACCAGGCTGTGGACGTATGATGGTAATGTTGGCACTTATCTGGGATTTGAAATAGATGCTCACTTGTCTACTGTTATGGATGTGGACTTAGTATGATGTATAGGAATATCTCGTTATCACAGCGTTTAGTAGTGACGTGTATTCTAGCTGTTGGATTTAGTTCTGCTTCGTTACCCGTATGGGCGAGTAACGGCAGGTGACACCCGAGTGAGTTTAATGTCGTGGTTTATTTTCCGCTGTAAGACACTTTATTATCTGTTGACGTGAGTGGCTTTTATGTGTTATTCTGAGAGGGGTGTTACACCGAGTGTTTAAGTTATTGCTTTATATGGTGCTTGATGAGATTTGATGAGTATTGATGGACTTATGTGTGTTGGTAGAACCCTATGGGTTTGGTTAGTTTTAGGTTGAATTAAGTGAAGATATGAGCTTTGGGCAATATTAGAAAAGTAGCCGGGTTATGGTGAAATTATGGTAGAAATCTAAGTGATTTAAGTGATGTTTTGAGTGAAGAATAACCTAGGGGTAGCTAGGTATGGATGGAGGTTGATTTGAGTTAGTAAACCACCTTAGGAATGCCTGTTCAAGGATAGGAGATTTGTGCAAAAATCTATAGCAAAAGGAATGGTTTAGGTACCTTGAGAATTTTAGCAAGAATGAGAATTTAAGACTTTAAGAGTGAGGCAAGAACTTTGGTACTAGAAGTGCATTGTCTTGGAAGATGTGGGATGGTCAAAATGAAAGAAAACAAAGTGCAAAGTGTTGGGGAGAAGCTAGAAATGCACAAGTGTGCATTAGTGCAAAATGAGAATGGAAAATTTGTAAGATTGAGCAAGAATTGGAGCAAGGATTAAAACTATGCTTTGGAGAGGTTTAGAGCATGTTTTAGATTGATTAAACATGTGGAAAACTTGTGGAAATATTAGGGAATGATTAGGGGTGGATTAAGAATGGATTAGAGGCTGAAAATTGAAGTTTAGCAGCTTTTTAGTAGGGTCCGGGACTTAGGGGCCGGACCAGTCCAGACCAAGCATAAAAATGCCCCGGAGTTGATGTAGCAGGTGGTCCGGGACCCTAGTCCAGGACCAGGACCCGACCAAGGCAGAAAAGTGGTCGAGAGTAAGTTTTACAACTGGTCCGGGACTTTGGGTCCGGACCAAGTCCCGGACCACCCCCAAAATTTCACCGTATGTGTTTTAAAGTGCCTAGAAGATGGGGATTGATGGGTAATGGTTTTTGATGTTGTTAAGGCTTGTTTGGTGACATGTAAAGGCCCTAAGAAGTGTAAGCAAGTGCTAGAAGTCAATGAGAAGTATGAACCTAAGGTAACAAGAGTAAAACTGAGATAATGGGATAACGGGGTAAGTACGGGAGTAGTATTTATGTATGTACCGTATGAGCTTGGTATTAATAATAATGTTTGAAACATTAACAGAGGATCATGTGTGAACCGAGAATGTGAGGTGACACGGTAAAAGTGGAACCAAGGTGTAAGGTATGATTTTCTCATGCCCCGTATGCTAACCGTGTTACGTTGATTTGTGTGCTATGTTTTGTGTGCCGGCTTAATCAAGAGTAAAGCATGAATATGACCCCTTGCTTGATTATGTATCTTGATGTATGTGGTGTGTACTAACCAACCTTGAATGTTTATGTGGTCTAATCTAGTGTATAGACCGACTCCTAGCTGAGTACCGTTTGGTTAGTGACTCATAGGATGAGTCGTTTCGCAATATTAACGAAACGTGCAAACACATGAAAACTATCGAACCAATAACGATAATGTAAACACATGAACTCACTAGAATGTGAGGAAGTTGTACGGGTTGAGTAAATACCCGATAACGGTTAGAAAACCAAAACTGAAACGATCCATGAAGTAAATAAAAGTGGAAAGATAAATGAACCTCCGTCTAGAGGATTGAAGATAGTTCAAAAATGTGAACTTGTGAGAAAAGTAAAAGAGACCTAAGGGACAATTTAACTCCCTTGAGACATGGTCGACCTCCTATATGAGGATTGTACCCGGTATGAGGGAATAACCGAAAGTATAAATATATGAAAGTTTGGGACAACCCTTAAACTTAAGAATACCCAAACTCAGAAAAGTTCCCAATATTGTCGTTAGAGACATCGAGAGTGATGTTTCTAGACAAACGTACATAATTACATTATAACTCCGAGAGAGGAGGGTGTGGGAATGTGAGAAGTCCGAGAGTAGTCGGACCTATGTGAAAGAAGTAGGAACTAAGAGAGAGTTCCGGGAGCTAGTTGAACCTTCCCACCATGCTAGACCCAGAGTAGGGTCAAAACCGGGGAAGTAAGACTATGCTTGAGAGCCATGTGTTTTGGCTTGAGAATGTATTAAGAGAAGACAATCGTGACGTAGGTGACCTGTAGTGTCTCGAGAACTACAAGAGCTTGAGTATAAGTAACCTAATAGAATGGGTGAGAAAGAGTATAAGTAACCCAAGAGAATGGGTGAGAAAGAGTATAAATGACCCAAGAGAGTGGGAGAGTTAAAGAGTAAGAAACCCGAGAGTGTGGTGAGATATTGAATAGGAAACTAAGGTGGAGTGAGGTAAAAACCCTCAAGGCCTAAGAGTAAGTTATATGAACTAACAACCTCGTTATGTTAGTTAGGGATCGTATCCCATGTTAGTTTGTCGAATTCTTATGTAGTGTACATATATAATGTATTACTATATGCATGTTGACTGAATTAAAATGAATTCCATGCTCTCGACAAAAGTAGTCGGCGTACCCCGGTTAGCACGCGGGGTATGCGAATCTCATATGCAGCGTTAAACTGAGCCCCTAGGGGCATCGTTTTTATTTCAGGTACACCGAAGATGATTACGTTCGAGAGTAGGGCGGGACGGTGGTTAGCATGGGTAGTTAGATTTTGATTACTTATGTATTTGATTGAGGTGTAAGACCGAATGTGTTATCGACATCCGTATGTTGTAGACTCGGTATAATATGAAACTGAATGGAGAATTGTATTGTATGAGATTCGGTATAGTAAAGAAATGAATTGAGTATTGTACTGGTTCTTGAGTACTCGGTTATTCCGGTCCATCAGACCGATGCTGTAAATGAGTTAGGCCTGGTTAGCCACGTGGGTGGCTAACGGCATTGTACCACCCTACGTTGTATGTAGAGTTCCGCTGCGATCTTATGGGTAAGTGTGACAGTTTAAGTGATGATTATGAGATTAGCGGACGGGGTGTTACACTACTCCAGTTGTGGTCTTGTCCTTCATGCCACCACTCGCTGCCCCAGGCCATCCTCTAGTAAGAAGGAGGTTTCTAGTTTCGGTTCATGGCTTTAAACTGACAATTTTCTTGCAACGTTGTGTCCTTATAAGAAGTATGCCCACCCCGATGTGTGGCTATCCATTAGAGGGGTGGCTTCGGATCTTCTTAGCAGAGATCAACCCTTGGTCTTAACTAAGCTAGGTCTAGGATGTTATCATGTTGGCTCTTCGGTGTTGTAGCTCGAGGTGCCATTTCGGATGAGGGCATGCGGGTGGGTATTCCTTATTCCATTGGTGGGTTGGGAAAGCGCACCTTCAGTCAGTTTATGGAGTCGTCCACACAGGGTGACTTTCAAAATGTGCACGGGTCCAATATGGACAATATAGAAAAGAAGGTTATGACTCTAGAGTTAGGAGGAGTGGAGGTTGGAGCGCCTCGGACTTCGAGGAGGCGCCAGGTTGGTGACTCTGCAGCCCTCGGCCAGGCTTGACCTCAATCAAAAATATGATCCTTTGCGTAGTTCTTAGCTTCATCTTTGGGGTTCCTTTTATAGGTTATATGTGTTCGGTTTCTTGTTAATTTGTCATGTTTCTTCTTAGCTTAGACTAGATGCTCGTTAGTTAGTTGTTCCTCTTGGGGATCACATTTGGATTATTGCTCTTAGATGGTACTAAACTAGTTGTTACGTAGTAGGTTTTCCTAGGTTGGTTTTGGGTGCTCGTGGTTTTGGTTGTCTGCTTTTTGGGTCTGTGAACTTAGCTTTACCCGACTACTCTTGTAATAGCCCATGTGGTCTTATTGTTATAGTAGTTTTGCCTTCACTTAAAATATTGATTGTGAAGACTTATAGTGATCAATGTTGACAGGGTTGTAATGAAGGAATTTGGAAGTAATGGATGATGGTTGGTTGATGTTTTTAAGAGTCTACAACCCCGCAATAGAATAATATAGTAATATTTAAACTAATATAAAAAAATAAAGTAATGGTGAGAGAAGTTAAGAAATTTTGTGTATATATATATATCAATTAATTTAAGTCCACATATTATATGTTTATTTTTTTTATCTTATATCGGATTAGTTTGCTTATAAACTTCCTTATTATATAATATTTATTCTTTAATTTGTTTGAAGTTTTGTGCATATTTAATATTTAAGAATTATTAATTATATTTCAATTCATATACGTTTTAGTTATTTTTTATATAATTTATTACTTTTTAAAAATATTTCTTGTAATTATTTATATTTTTATAGTATTTGAAATATTTTATAAAATTTCATAAAATACCCTTAAATAAAAGAAGTGATATATTACAAATTCGAAATATGCAAAGTGAAATAGTTATGTTATGAACGTGTTTATAAAAATGACTAAATTATGAATTATGAAGAAAATTAGAAAAAATATTATGAATTTTTCTTAAAATATACTACTATTTTAGTGTTTTTAACACCCAAAAAATGTAAAGAAATACTAAGTGTTATTGTCCTGCTCTACCAGAAGAATTGTTGGTTTCAGAATTACGGTAGTATAAAAATCGTAACACCAGAAAACGGGGAGCCGCGGAGGCAGGAAGCATCAAGGAAATTTCATGCTAGTGCTACTATTACTATGACGCACATAGGACAGATCTCTCGTCTGACCGGATCAGAGTTAGGAAGAGAGACTTGATTACGTGGTAGCACGAAACCTTTCGCGGTATAGCTAATGCACCAAAATGACCTTTCTTTTTCTTTCAAGGAATCCTAGATGTCGTTTCTGGGAGCAAGTAGCAACACTATTATTCGCCGCAGTCTCACAGATAACGAAACCCAAGTTTTTTTCTATTCGTTGGATTTGACGTGGAGATTCCGGAGCTCTTCCGCCACTATCGCCGCCGCTCCACCGCTCTTTACGTGGGGTAGCTGCACGATAGATAAAGGAAAAAGGACCCTCCTCGTGGAGGCAACTCTACCGCACAAAAAAGCAGAAAACAGAATAAGCATAGTACTTATTTTTGTGGATATATACAAAAAAATGTTATCCGAATTTGTTGCTTTCGTAACTAGAGGAATTAATTAATTATTTTGAATTTATCCAGTCTTTGTTGCGTTTCAATTTTGCAATAAATGTTATTGGTGTTTTTTCTTCTCGGCGGAAGTTTCGTTTTCATGATAATTGAATACCTATTCAAGATTTTATTTTTTTATTGAACTAACTTGTTTGTTAAAAAAAAAACTTGTCTAATATATTAATTATTGGGCAAATCGTTTAATGTAATTCATTTACACAAATTCATTTCTAGACGTATCACAGTCCGCAAACAAGGGATAATAATTAATTATCATAATTGTATGATTTATAAGCTTTTTAACGACAAGGTGTGTCTGTCCGAATGATATGCTGGGTACATAATATAAAATCTCATGAAACATAGAGTAACAAAGAACGATCTTTCTCTAAGCTTGTTTTTTTAGGAGACATCATCGAGTTCCTTTGGGCTTCCTAATTGATTTTGTGAACTGCGTCAATATGCATCCATTAGGCCAAGATTGGCCTAGGTTCAGTAGTACGGTGAGGTTTCCCCATAGGAGGTTGGGGCACACCAACAGCCAATAATCACTGGCGGTTAGGTTACTTAGATAAGAAAGGTTTTCTTAATTCACTTTTAAGCATACATAATAGGCATTCGAGCCATTATACTTTGTTTGTTCTAACAGTCATGCATATTTATTTAGTACAAAATATTATGCAACAATAATATAATAACACTATGTACTTAGAAATCAAAATCGCAAATCATTACAACTAGCTAGAACAAAATTTTAATATGTTAATGCTAAAATAGTGTAGCAAACAATGTTAGGATTATTTTACATAGATATGCTGTTAGTAATATTCTCACTTAAGTTATGTCTCCTTTCTGTAAAATTTTAATACGTTAAGTTAGTCAACTATCAACATAAGACAATTAGGAAATATAGCGAGGGTGGATCAAGGAGCAGGTATATATTATGTATCAATTTTTCCTTTCAATGAAATGGGTTGTTTACTTCTTCATCCCTCTCTCGTATTCTCTCCCATTCAGAAGTTCTTCCTGAATTGAGAATCAAGAAATTGTCAAACAACATCAATTAAATAAATTTTTCTATACTTAAACGTTATGATAAGGGAACTACAAGTGCCTTGACAAACAATTAAGTGACAAAAGCACCTCTATGAAGAATTTTGATCCCATTCAATTGTTTATGCTTTTATAGTTTTGAGTTTCTCTTAAGTACATAAACACTCTTAATATGTTTTTATATTAATGGTGGCCATAGTTCTGATTTCGGGACATGTATTTGGTTTCGAAACCGGTCAGAGGTGTTTCTGGGGTGATTCTGGTTCCAAGGGTTGTATTCGTTTCGGATTCGCTGAAAAAACCGATTCCGGTTTCAAAACGGTTCCGGCCGGTTCCGGAGCGGTTCCGGCCGGCGCCAGAGTCGTTCCAGCCAGTTTGGGCCAAAACGACGTTGTTTGCTGTTCGACCAACGGCTAGTTTGACCGGTTTTGGGGCGGCTTCACCTGTTTCTAGTTCCGAATACAAGGTCATTTTTGGGCAGTTCTAGGCGGTGTTTGTCCCGAATCCCTAGAGTTGTATCCGTATTCGTTTCGTTTGGCCACAGTTCCAACCAGTTCCGGTTCCGATTCCAATCGGTTCCGGTTCGAACCACCGGTTCCGGTTCTATTCGGACCCGATGGCCACCATTACTTTATATCCTCTAAATTAAAAAAAAAACTTTAAATGCGAAAACATATTGAAATTCTTGTTACAAATTTTGTATACTAGACTCAATAAGCATATAAAACTACTAGTTAAAGTATATTCTACATGTATTAAATAAAATTGATAAATGTTGGTATATTTCTTGATTTTCTTCTCATATTCTAAAGAGAATCAATGATAAATTATCTGTTTTAGTCTAATTTTATTGTTACGTAGATATATGAACCATCAATAGTCAGTCACAAAGTAATGGTTGTAATTTTCTAGTTATGTACAAAGCGGGCAAACTAAAAGCTATTGAGTTTAAACAACTTCAAAACAACATATCTTTAATGTACAAACCTCCTTGGAGTAGAGCTCAAATTGTTGTCTCTACTTTAGGTGATGCAAATTGCCATCAATTTGCATCAACAGCTTAGAGAGCAGGGTCAGGTTTGCAAATGATGTTTTTTTTTAAGAAGGCCAGCTTATGTATTAAACTTCAAAATATATGTCTTTGTAAGATAAGCTATTTACAATATATTGTGTAATCCAAAACTAGCAACTATAGCTCTATGAAATCTACTGTTCTTGAACCGAAATTTCATCCACAATTGTTTCAACTCTACTATAATGTTTGTTGCACATATCACATCAGCTTGTCTCTCTCCATTAAAACTTTGTGATATATTTCCCTCCAGACATGGTAAATACATGGAACAATCGCTGAACAACACAACTTGAATAGTAGAAGATTTCCCCACCACTCAAAAGATCTTTTACGCAATTTGCAAACTATGTATTAGGCTAAACAATCGCCACTTAGTACAAACTTTCTCAACCACCTTTGTAATATATGAGCAACACAAAAAATGTGATTTATGCTCTCTTTCTCTCTCTATGATTTCAGAAACAACAAATAGGATTAGCCTAAATCCTCTTTTATTCATTCTATCTTAGTGGCCAGCCTATGAATGTAACACCCCTACTGTAACTTAAACATAATTCGAACTGCAGTGAATATATATAACTTAACAATAACTAAACGGGTTGGTGTTACACGCCGTTAGCCACCCACGTGGCTAACAAGGCAGAATACTTACAAAATGTATCAGTCTGATGCACTAACTACCCAGAGGCATAGGTACTCAAACATAAATAAGATACTCCCGAGCATAGTACTAAAACCATAAATACAACCAACAATACCGAGTATTAATATTTACATCCATAACTGTATAACCATCAAACCATAATATACCACCACGGGGGCACAGGCGCATCCCGGGTCCAACATCCAAAAACTACCAAAAGTATTTCATAACTCCTAAGATCTAGAGCCACTCCGCTTCCTCGATTCTCATCCATCCTGCAACAATAAAAATATGGTGCCCCAAAGGGGCTCAGCAACTTATGGCTGGTATGGCTAACGTGCAGCCCGTCGGCTACCGGGATACACGCAACCAAATTGTCATGATGACATGGCATTGATTTTTTTTAACATACAATTTACATAACATAGCAACAAGAATTGCATCACAACATTAACACATCACATAACGGGAACGGTCCTCTTAAGGAACCGAACCAAACATAGTTTGTCCACTTGGAGAGCCTGGAGAATGCTGTCAAACTCATGCTAAGCTCGTTACATAACTTGTTATTGTCCTGTTAGGTGAACGAATAACTTAACCCCAAGGTGCGTCGGATATAGTGATCCCAACACCGAACATAGTATGCCCCATGGCCCGACGTGAGTCGGTAAAATAGCCTTGGTTAAGATAAAGGGAGGTTGGAAACCAAGAAGGAAAACAACCATAACATACAAAGAGAGTCAAACCTGATATGATATCGACCCCCATACTCACACGCGTGGCCGGAACGACCGGACTCCTCACTTCCCGGTTAGCACTTGTTAGAAGTCCCATTATTGAAACTTAGTACATTAATTCACAGGTAGTTATTTAGGTCCAATCAGACACACAAGGGAGATGAGACATAACTTAACAACATAACCACAATTCGCTCATACATAGCCGTGGTTAGAACGTTCCCTAAGTTGAAACGTTATAACCGAGTACCGCTCTCTTACGTATCCTAGTTTAGTTAGCTAACGGGTTAGCACGTATCTGAGGTTAACGGTACCGGTACACCCACGTCACAATAATAACAATGACTGTAAATTCATTTCATGACTTATATCTTACAAGGTCATAAACACACAGAAAAGCAAACAACACACAAGCCGGTGTAAACCGGTAGGCAACAGATTGCAAGAAAACCATACCTTGGTCCTTACTGCTTTTGTGTTCCACCGTATGTAGTTCCTATACATAATTAATAAGGTCGGTTAATTACCTTAATTAACTTCCCATTTTACTAAATGTTTACATACTTTCATGACTCGTTTACAATTAAACTTACACTTGATTATCCTCATTATACCCATTAGGGTTTACTACATAAGTCACATTTTTTTTATTATATATTTTTTTAAAAAAAATCTGGGCCGACCGACCTTACCTTAAGGTCGGTCCATTCCAGTAACATTTTACCGTCTAAAAATTTTGCCCCGACCGACCTTGCTAAGTTCGGTCCCAAGGTCGGTCCATTCTAGAAACATTTGGTTCAGTGTTTTTCAGCCCGACCGACCTTGTCCATGGTCGGTCCTATGGTCAGTCCATTCCAGAGAGTTTCCTGCGTGTGTATTCTAGGCCTGACCTACCTTGCCAAGGTTGGTCCTAAGTTCGGTCTGCTGCCCAAACCCTTGTTACTAAACGCTTATTTCACTCCAAACTCCACCATACATGCCCTAGTATGTTTCTAGCATCATTTTGGTACTTTAACCACACCTTAAAATATTCCCCAAACTCATTTTCTAACTCTTTTCTAAGTTCCTCAACACTTACTCAATTCTTACAAAATTCCTTCCCTAAGTTCCTAAATGGTATACCATACCTAAAATCTCTACTAACCAAATTGTTCCCTTATCTCCACTACAACTTGTCCAAAAGCATTATTCCTCACAAGGACCTCCTTACACAAACTTCTCAAGGCTTCTTTAAACAAGTTCAAACTCCCCCTTTACAAGACATTATTCTTTCCTTGTTTACCCAAGTTTACACAGGTCCTCGATATATTCCCACCATGATTTTGATGTATCTCAAAACACTCCTTTCCACACCAAGTCCTCCAAACAAAAGCCTAAGTCATTTTAATGCTTATAAACACTTAAATTCCCATCTCTTTCACAAGTTCAAGCCTTAACAATTCCTAGTACAACCTAGGTCACTAAACTTCATTTAAACACCTAAACTACTTGTTTTCTACTCAAATTTTGACATAGCTTTGCTAGCACTTTCTTACACCAAAACACAAGGTTTTTCACCTTAAAACACTCAAGAACATTTATCCACACAAGAATGTTCTTTACACACAACTAAACCTTAAACTACACTACATCACAATATAGTGCATAATTTAAATTGCTTGGCACTTAGGCCCTTAAATTGCATAAACCTTAAACACCTGAATTTCCCACATTAAATATGCCTTTGACCTACAAATACACACACCATCTCATATGTCTTTAATAACCTCCTTGAGGATACTTTTCTAGCTCATTTACCATTGGCTCCTTAGATAATTTGTTAAGCATTTAAAGCTCAATTTCCTAAGACACATTAAGCCACCTTAGGTTAGGTTGTTTACCTCTTTTCTTCAAGTTTTCTTAGATTAAAGCTTAGCAAGGAACTTGATCACTTGTCAACCTTCTATCCATACACAAGTAAAGATAATGAGCATTAAGCTTCAAGCTTATACTCCTTAATAAACCTTAGGTTATATATGTCTTAAAACACATAAATGAATGTTTTACCTTGGAATTGAATGGAAATTGACATAAGTAGCAAGAGAGGACTCCACCTAGTCCTTTGAAGTTTGGAATGAAGCTAAGAATGAGTAAAAGAAAACACCATGAAGAGGTGATTTTCGGTCACTAACAAAAATAAGAGGAAATATAGATTTTCTTTGGTTTTCCTTACCTTAAAGCAAAGGAGAACAATGAGGTGTAAAAGATGAGTTCAAGCTCCTTCCATGGTGATTCAACTTGGCACCGAATGGTGTTTTTGGAGATTTGAAAAGACAAGGTTGTAGAGCTTGACTAAACTAAGAGAATGGTGGTCTTGGAATTAATTTGGAGCATGGAGCTAGGAGATATAAGCAAGAGAAGATGGAGAATGGTGATGAACTGTAGCAAAACCTATTGGAGAAGAGAGGAGAAGGTTGAAGACGGTGGGAAACAAAGAGAAAAGAAGAGAATGAAGAGAGAGGTTACTTTTGTGGGATATTTAAACATAAAGCAAATAGTGAATTTACTTATTCCTTCTTCTTTTCCTTAACAAGCTAGTTAAGTGTGGTGACTCATACCTTATAAACCGCCCCTCTTTTAGTACTAGGATATTTATGGTCTTTGTTGGCCATTTAGTTGACTTATATTGACTAATGTCTTAAACTAGCACTATTTGGGCACTATTCACAAATTAGTGCACATAATTGTGAAAATTTTAATTCCCATTGATTTAGACTTCCTAATGTGATACTAAGTAGTACACATGTTGATTAAAGAGTAATGATGGACATTTAGCCACTCAAAACCCATTTCTAAGATAATTTTTCAAAAATGTGCTTTAAGACTCCTTAAAACCACATTTTGTGTTTTAACTTGTTTTCGAGCTTGGTTTTCTTTAGTAATTGATTTAACATGTTCATTAACATGTAAATAAGGTCTTGGTAGGCTCTTAGAGTCTTTACCAAGGTTATCCTAAGCTTAGAGCACATTTTTGCTCTAATTGCCTTTATGGTACTTTGTTGTGTTTTCTATGGTTTAAATTGTTTACTAATGTTTCTAAGGCACTTTTTAGCCTTAGTATACCATAATTTAACATTTAAACAACATATAAAGGTTTGGGGTATTTCAATGAAATACCCCGGACTTAAATATGGTGATTGAATTATTCTAATATTATTTTTAGGGGCCTAATAGTGCCTAAAGAATATTGGTGTAGAAAGTAAAACCAAAAGAAAAGAGAAAACGCTTAAAAAGCACAAAACGTAAAAACGAGCTTTACGCAACCATAGGAAACATATGACCTCGACTAGGGTCCTATATGGATTCATAGGGCTTAATTATGCCTAAATACTATGTGGGAACAATTCCCAAAGAAAACGGATCCATAGTGGGTTAATACACAAACGAGGATTTAAAGCACGTTTTTCGAGAAAACCTGGAAACACGACTCTAAGTGGTCAAATGGACTTGTATAAATTATAATTGATTATATAACTGTAATTAAACATTAATGGAAGCTTAAGAACAATTAAAATTAAAGAAACGAGAATAATCCGAAAAACGGGCCCGATTAGTGAATAGGGCCAAAACCGGGAACTAACGAGCGTTTCTTGCAAAAAGACAAAAATACCCCTACTTAAGTAGCAGTGGGGGCCGGTTTTATTAGAGTAAATCAGCACTCTTTATCAAGTACTAACTAGCTTATTTGTTAGTAGAAGACAAAAGCAAAAAGCATAAAACAAAAAGATGAAAAGTAAAATAAAAACATTTTACTCTCTCTCTCTCTCCCCTCACTTCCTCCCCCCCCCCCTCAGCCGGCTCCACTATTCCCTTCTCCTTCCTCTCGTTCCTGAAGCTGCTTCAATGGCGATTTGTAGCCCCTCTTCCAACTCCCCACTTCTCTCCCTTGTACAAGCTAACTCCATGCTCCAAATCAAGAATACATTACATATTCTTCTTCTCTCATCAAGGTCTAGCTTGTGCTATTTTCAAAATCTCAAAAGGGTGAAGTTGACCACCATGGGTATAGCCCATTTGAAGGGAAAATCATATTTTCTTGAGCTAGGCTGCACCCCCTTTGTTCCAAGGTAAGAAAAATCACAAAAATACATGGTTTCCTCCATTTCCTTGTCATGGCCGATTTTGACTCTTCCCTTGCTCTGTTTTTTCTTCTTTGTTGAGCATTGTTACAAGCTACAAAAGCTTAGTTGGAACTCCCTCTTGATTCATGACCAAAGACAAATTCTAGGGTTTCCAAGGTAAGACCAATTCTAGTGCTTTACGCATTTCCTTGCACCCTTAAATTCATTAATGAGTTAAGTGTCCTTACTTAGTCTCATTTCCCTTATTGAATGTAGGTTGGAACTTGGAAATTACATTCCCCTTGGCCGGTTGTGAGTCAAGAGAAATGGAGAAGAGAAGGAAGAAAAGAGAAGAGAGAACTTGAGAATTAAAGGTAAACGATTTACCTTGAATGCTTATCTTAATGCTCTTAGAATTTTTGGGATGGGAACTTTAATGAATGAACCAAAATTTAGTTAGAAATGTGTTTGATTGATGTGAGAGAGAATTGTGGTGGTGCTAAATGCATTGGTAAATTGTTGTGTGGTTTAAGGGCCTAAGAGCCAAACATTCAAGATTAATGCATTATATTGTGATTAATGAGATTGAATGAATCGTGTGTGCTGTTAGTGCCCAATATTGGGTGTGGCTAGTTGAATATGTTTAGGTGCTGAACTGGTGCATTGGGCATGCTAGGATTGTAGGTGAACTATGGCAAAATTCGGTAGAAATCTAAGTGGTTTAGGTGTTGTTGTGAGCTTGAAGAACCTAAGGTTAACTAGGAATAAATGAAATACCCCTAATCTTTAAAATATAATTAAATGATCTATTAATGGTCTAAGATGATTATTAAACATCTAAATATTATTGGGGAACAATCTAAAAGATCTCAACAAGGCAAAAACACGCCTTAAGATCGGTAAAGCCGAAAATGTGCTTTAAGACACCATAAAGATTGCATGACCTCAAATAGGATCCAAAGTGGATTCCTAAGCATTATAATGAAGTAAGGAACACAATGAAACCATTCTCAAGGAGAACTAAGCTCAGGAACACCCTGTGACACAAAAATGTGCGCTAAAACACCTTAAAGCACGTTTTTGAAAGATTGCCTTCTAAATTGGTTTTTAATGGGCTTAAAAATTATAATTACCCTTAAATATGATATTTTATCATATTATATCATATTAGGAATTTAATTCCAAAAATTTATGAATTTTTACAAATTAATATTAAAATATTAATAAAACCCTAAAGTGGGGCCCGCATGAGTCAATATTGACCAAGCATGGTCAATGGTCAATTAATAGACCCATTTGGACCAAGGAAATCGGCTGGCAATAAGAGAGGAGACAGCTTGCAATGATTATGAGACAAATTGATACCTAACACAAATTTACAATAGTAAAACTTACTTTTTCAATTATTTCCAACCTTTCCCACCTCTTCCTTCCTCCTTGTCCGATTCCCTTCTGTCCAGCCGAGTTCCTCCCTTCCTAAGAAGCTCTCAAGTCTGGTTCTTGAGCATGGAAGGCAAATCTAGCTCCTAAGCTCTTAAGGTAAGTGTTTTAAGGCCATTTTTAGCCCTTTTTCTTCTTCATCTCTTCACTACCTACACCTAGATTTCGTGGCTCATCAATTCCTATGGCTTATTCTCAGTGTCTAAGGTTAGAACAAGAGCTAAACTCGGTTGAAGCAAGTAGAGGGACCAAGGTTGCTCAAAATTGCATTTTAAGGTAAAAAACATACCTTAAGCCTCTCAATCTTTCAAGCGGTTTTCTTCCTCTGATTTTATGAGTTTATACACTAATAATCTTCATATTTACATGTTCATTCAGTTGGTTAGCCATTTGGAGCAAGGGTGACCAAGATCCAAAGGAAATACCCTCTTTTAAGGCATTTTTCCAAGGTAAAACCTAATAAAAAGGTAGCTTGTTGTGATCTAACTATTTCCTATGTCAATATGGTGGATCTAACACCTTATGGTGTGTTTGGTTCAGGTCGAAACCACCTAGAATTTCCCTTGCATTTTTAAGGTGATTTTTGCCTTAAATCTTACATTAATTATTCCTTATGGTTAAGCTCAAGCTTGGAGTATAACCATATCTTGTTTTTGTGTATTAAACATGTCTAAATCAAGTGGTGAATTTTCCTACAAGTGACCGAGCTCATACAAGGATTAATCAAGGTATAAACACCTTAAACTTATGATTTTTATATTTCTAAGCATATATATATATATATAGGCAGAGAGTGAAATTATATATATAGGTCATATTGACCTAAAAATGGAAAAAAATGGCTAAGATAAATTAAGCTAGTCATTTAAGAGATTTAATTAACATAATGGTCAAATTATGACATTATGTGGAAAAATAATTAAACCATGGTGAGGCCGAAAATATATGCTATATTTTGAGACCTTTATTGTTTAATTTATTTTGCAAGTTCAAGGTTGTAATAAGGCCATGTCATTAGGCCATTTTAATTTAAGTTTATAAGCTTATTTAGTTTTATTTATGCTTATAATTAAAATTGGGGCCAATTCGTAATTACTAGGAAATTAGAAAGCCATGGGCTTAATTTAGAGTAATTTAGGTTTTTTAAATGAATTTAATAAAAATTATAACATTTTATAAAGTTTTGGGTCAAAACTGTAAAAATAGAAAAGTATAGGTATTATTAGTGATTACCTTACCGAAAAATTGGTTCCCATTTGGTATTAGGAGTCAAAGTTGACCATCTAGGAGACTTTGACCAAGTTTGGAAAATTTAAGAAATTAAAATACTATCTTATAATAAGATATTTATTAAATTGTGAAAGATTTATAAAAGATGGGGTTATAATGTAATTTCCGAAAACTTGGGGTACTAAATGGAATTTAGAATAGTCCTTAAGTTATTAGGAATTTTTAGAAGATTATTTGGTTAAATTTGGAGTTTATATGAGTTATATAAGTATAATATAAGATACTTTATAACATTGTTACAAATGGGTAACAAAGGGTGAAAACCGAGATTTAAAGGAGTATGAGGTTAGGAATAATATTTATAACCTTTTGGTATAGTTTGGTAATTTTTTGAAATGATATATAAGGTTTTAGAAAGATATATGTATAATATATGGTTTAAGGGAATTAGGAAACTATGTATTATAAATTGGGATGGAATTGTGATTTATAGAATTTTAGTGGTGTATAATGGAAACCGAAAATATAAGGGGCTATTTGGTATTTTATAAACAAAATATAACTATAGGTTATAATTGTTTTAAATGACTTAAATGTCATAAGATATGTTATATAACAATAATGTAACATTATATTAACTAAGTGGTGGGTTTTGTAAATATTTAAGAACATAGGTGCTGTTCGAAAATATTAATATTTTTAAATGGAATTTATAATATGGTTTTGATGTTATAAGGATTATAACATTTATAATATAAGAGGTATTCATTAGAAAGAATGAATATATATTATAAGACTTACCATATAAGAAATAGTTCCATAATACATACACATAAATAAATATATGTTATGGTGGAAAAATATAATATGATTTAATGACCATGTGTTTTCATAATGAAAAATGACATATGATAAAGGGAAAAGAATTACAAACATTAGATGTGGAATTCTAATGTTAGGAGTATACATGGGATAATAAGAATGTATACATTCAAAGTATTGTTTACAAATGAATTATACACATTGAATTTTAAAAAAAAAGAGACAAACCTTAGGAAAATAAATACTAAGGTGAGATGCATAATGCATGACAAAGGATCACACATGCAATAATGAAATAAACTATACGACATACAAGGGTGAGTTAAGTCACATGCGATAACGAGTTCAACAATAAGTATATTAATATACAAGACAAACTACGCATGTAATATAACACTTTTCCAATCTCGAGTTAAACCTAAACCCGACAAATATTGATAGCTAATAACGGGGGGTTAACCGGAGTTATTAGTGACGATACGGGGTACCGTAGGGTCGTGTTGTTATACGGTATGCTAATCAGTAGCATTATGTATTGTTTAGACTGTTAGAGACTACACAAGGAGCATAGGATCTTGTCGATTCATACTCCACCGTAATACATCAGGGTGAACGGTATGTTGTTATGTGTCTCTGATTGTCTCTGAGGGCTTCCTCAGTTCAGACTTCTGTGTGATCTGTGATAAGATTGTTTGTCTGAATGGTAAATTAAATATGCATGAACTGTATATTTATAGCTGCTTATTATTACTGTTGTTGAGTTAACAGTATCGGTTCGTATATATGGACCAATATATATAAAACGAACTAGCGGCTATGGTGCTATCTTATATGAAATATAAGAATCGTCAGAAAAACGTTGTAGCACTAGGATAATAAGATATACATATTATCCGAGACTTTTATACGGAGCATTGGCCTTTCTATACGCCGCTCTCGATCTAACACTAGATCCCGAGTTTACAGACTCCGGATTGGACTAATGACCTTAGTCTGCTGTGTTAGGAAAATTTGGTAAAGCGATGCGATGGAATAATTAATTAAATTAAATGAAGGAAAGTAAAGCCAAGAGGATGTGGCTCTTGGTGCGCGCTGTGATCACAAAAACGATACCAGGATGTCCGCGTACAGGTCCGCAAGTATCAAGAAAATTTCCCGTGAGCTAGAATGGCTCGTTGGTCGGAGACTCTACCGTTGGAGTGGCTACTTGAAATACCCCTAAATTAATTTAAATTATTTAGGGGATTTCTTTTATTAAAAATTAAATTATTATATGTAATTATGAATATTAAATTATTATATGGAATTGTGAAATTTATTTAGGGGTTTTCTCCTATTTAACCCTAATTATTATACATTATTATATAGTATTATGACTTTAATAATAAGATTTATAAGTCAATAAATCTTGGGAAAATTATTAAACACTCCAAAGATATTATAAAGATTTTAGGAAGTGTTGGAACATTGTTTTGAAACATAAAAGTCAATATAAAATTCTAGAAACCTTAAAGCTTATTAAGCCTTGCTAGAGTTGACTTTTTGAGAATGGTCAAACCAGGTCATGAAACCTATACCAATAAATAGGTTATGGAAAACCATGAAGATCGATAAAAAGAACGTCAAAACCGGATCATCCTAGCCAAAGTTATGATAGAATGAAGTTTAGAGCCAAAATTTTAAAATCTGCCACTTGTCAAGCTCACACGCGCCTACACTTAGATAGATTTTATCTCCACGATTTTCGGAACCCGATTTTGCCCTAACTTTAGACGGCTATAACTTTCACATCTCTCAATATTTTTCCATGCCGTCTTCACCATTCTCTTCTCCTACTCCTACAATCCTCTTTCCAACCAACCATTACTCATACAAACCCTAGATCCTTCTGAGTCAACCGAAAAATCGAGCCAAAGTAGCCACCTTGCGAGACTGTTTCCAGAATTCCAGAATTTCCTTCGTTTTCAGGTAACTTGCGTCAATCATAACTTCTTCGTTAATCAACTAAAATTCGATTTCTTTAGCTCGTTGTAAAGTTCTCTAATCCCTCTACAATTTTCGTGTTTATCCAAGTCTGATTCGTAACCAGTTGGGAGATATAGAGGTCTAAAGTTTCGGTTTCAACAGCACATAAAATAACACCGAAACAGAAAGGTAAACTCGTGTTTTGTAACTTCAATATCTTTCTGTATGGTGCGAGTTAGGATTAGTTCTAGTTATCAATGTGTAGAGCTAAGTTTCATCTTTCTATTGAGCCAATTAACAAAGCCTAAATCGATCTGTACAATAACTTATAGATCCTCAAGTTGGCTTCACGAACTGGTCGGAAGTTCGAGTTTTTCCAGAGTCCGTTCTCGAATTCTCCTCCGATATTGCAATTCGGTGAGTGTTTCCTCAAATTCTTCCGTTGTTGCTAATCTATACTTCATTGTCGACCTAAACCATGTGCCAATTTAGCCAATTTCGTGTTAGGTTAGGAGAATTTGGATGAATTGCTTCCGATTTTTATTCTATACCGAGATAAACCCTAGCTTCCAAATCGAATTCGAATCTTGATGACTCTGCATTATAATTGGGGAAATCGGTACCAATAGAACCGAAATTTGATTACGAATCCATAGAAACAAAAATCATTCGATTTCGTTCTGTAGATTAGGAGTTATAGGCGATTTAGTACTCGATCTGTTTAATGAGCTCGCTGATGAACTCGTCGTACAGGAGCCGTCCGATCTCGGTTTAGAGATTGGACGGCCGAGATTAAAACTACCAGAATTAGTTTATAAGAGTTTTAATAAATTCCAGTAAATAGTCTTAACTTGTTGGTTAATTTAAATATCTTCCCGAATGTATTTTGACTTGAAATTTAACCATAGATTCCTTATTTTATGTAGTTTATTTGATGTAAATTATTATGGTTTTGGAGTTTTTAAACATAAGTTATGATTTTTACAAGTTACGGGGGTTTCTCTGGAATTATTTGGCCAAATTAAAAAGATATTTTTATGAAATAAATTTTTATAATATGTCTAAAATGTTATAGTTACTGTATATTAAATGGGGATTTTTGGGCAATGGTAAAAGGTTTTAAAATTGTGTTTATGAGTTTTCATAAGAATAACCTATAATATAAGGTTTTTAATATAATCAAAAATTAAAGTATGTTTGTCTAGTTAACTTTTAAGCTGGGGAAAATAGGGAACTAAATTAACATTTTATAACAGTAAGTTTATAATGTTTTTGTATTAGCTTTTAAGAGAAGTGGAATTATTTACATATAGTATATATACTTACTTAAGTAGAACTTATATAAATTAAGGAATTAATTATCCTACATTTTATTTACTATATAATGGGAGTTAATTTTTTAAATGACTAAGGAACAAATATATATATATATTATATATATATATTTTTACGCATTTATAAAAGGGAATTAAGAAGTAACTTATAGTAAATCAAGGAACTAATTAATTACCACTTATAATACTAAATATTATAGAGCTAGAACCCTAAGATATGGTAAAAGAAATACCTTATGAAATATACTTAGAATACAGTTTAAGGTTGTATTAATAAGATAGTTAAAATATGGTAAATTACATAGGGAATGTCTTAGTAATTTCTATACGGGTATACTTATATATATTAAATAAATCAAGGAACACATTATGTAATTAACCTAAAGTCGGTTGTGTTAAGCCTAGAAGTTATGGAACATTATAAATACAGTAAATTTTCCTAAAGCTATGGATAAATTTGATAAAGATATCATATATATATGAATATACATGTATATAAATATATATGGTAAAATATACGTATAGTATAATGAATACATATATATATGATAAATATTAATATAGGCCTATAATATCATAATATAATATCATTTAATAATCATTATATTGATATATATATACACTTAGGTTATATCTATATTCAACCTTAGTTTTAGTCAGTGAGTGATAATAATCACTATTAATTTAAGAGTTTTAATTACACAACATAACTTAACCCGGTCTTGGCTAACCCATTAAGCCCAAGTCTATGAACTCCAAAAGCCCACTTTACAATCCAAAGAGAGTTTGGGCCACTCTCAGGAATAAATTCTAAATCATTCAAACTAAACGAGGTGGGCCTAACAAAGGATTTAGTTAACAAGTCAGGCCCAACCTTTGTAAGAGAATAATGGTAACCTGAAATTATTAATCAGTAAGTGAAGAAGCTGTTAGGTTTATAAGTCTCTTAACTAATCACACCTGGAACGCTTAATTATAGGTTACTTTTGGGGAATCACTTATACGAGCTAGCTATTGTTCTTCACGTACCAGGTACGATTTCTCGTACTCAACTTGTTGTGTTTTGGACTCTATGGAATGTTTTGTACGATTTCTCGTACTCCGATATTTTTGATGATTGACTTATGGAATGTTTTGGAAACGCTAGCTGACTTTAAGAGGAAATTTTTTTAAAAAAAAATGGTTGTGTGACTAACTCAACTCAGCTTGTGTGACTAACTGAGCCTTGGATGTGAAACTCACTTGGGTATTGGTTCCTTCTACTTGGTTTCCCGTTAGACATTGGCTGCTTAGGGTTTACGCTTCTGCACTCTATAGGACTGAGTGTTTTGGTATTGCTCTGGGTAGTTGGTGATCTAGCGGGATTTTTGGAAAAGGTCATCTTGAAATCTTTCTTTCGACGTGCGCGCGTCTTCAATGGTAACAGTGAGGGGCTGTATATCCCCGTCCCAAAAGGGACGTGATAGACAGTGAGGGGTTGTATATCCCCTGTCCCCAAAAGGGGACGTGATAAATAGTGAGGGGCTGTATATCCCTGTCCTAAAAGGACGTGATTGGCGGTGGGGGCCATCTCTCCCAGTTGAATTATTCCACTCTTGAGTTCTTGATTCTTGGATCTATTTCATCTTTCAGTCCCTTGTGACTATCTGAGTTTTTCTACTCCTAACGGGAATTGGGTTTAACTAAGGAAATGGATGTTCACTAACTCATGATGTGATTTCGTTCACTAACCTTATCTTTCAGTTATTAACCTTTGTTCTTATCTCGTTATCTTGATTTGGTGAATTGTGAAATGTTAGTTCCTCTGAGTGTTTTAAGTGACTGTTTTCGAAGTTATTATTTATTTAAGAATTGTGTTATAAGTTGTTTTGGAGGATCGTACCAGTTCCATTCCAGGGAACTGACCCGCCCCTTTCGGGGTGGGCTGCTTGGTTTCATCTTGCAGGTACGAATTGATTTACAGGTGGCCACGAAGAGAATGAGCGTTTGGGATGGGACTAGGTTTTGTGGAGAGTTAATATGTTTAAATTTCTATTATGTTTGTGTTAAGTTTTTCTCGAGTTCAGACCGTAGCTTTTATAGATTGTAAGTTGTAATTGGTGAGGTTGGTGCCGGTGTTTGGAACCCGATGATCTGTACGCCTTTAGTATTTTATTTCCGCTATAATATGTAAATAGGGGCGTTACAGAATTGGTATCAGAGCGTAGTTACGCTCTGAACCCGAGAAAACAAGCAGAGTGAAATACTTAGATTATAGGTGCACTTAAAACTGGGGAACTGGGGTAGAATTGGGAAGTGAGAATTCCAGAAAGGCGCGTGACCCTACCCCATACTTACTATTTATGTTTTACTTCATGTACCTACGAACCTCCTTAGGACGTTATAAAGTTAATACATAGATAGTTAGACTTTACGATACGCCTTCTGAGTAACAACAGCCGTCATACCAGCAGATGTCTCGAAGAGGAGGAGAGGAGCTGGTCCCTCAGGAGGCTTGGGACCCGACGCTGTCACCCCGGAGGTCATAGCACAGATAGTGACAGCTGCATTGGCCCAGCAGCAGGCCCAGATCCCACAGCACCACCACACCACCGAATGGTCCCCGGGAGTTCAACTGGCTGAAGGCGGTAACGACCTTCGTCCTCCCATCTATGAAGGCCAGCCAGAACCAGGACGTTGGAGAAGTATATAGACGAATGCAGAAGGCCTTCACCTCTCTGCATGTTCCAGTGAATCGTCAGGTGGACATAGCGGCCTACTTTCTTCAGGGACCCGCGCATTGATGGTGGCAGACTGCTAGAGCCGAGCTGACGGCCCAGGCGAACTTCGACTTCCAGGCATTTCTACTGGCCCTGAGAGCTAATTTTATCCATCCTATCTACAGAAAGGATGAGGAGTGAGTTCGAGCAGCTGAAGCAAGGGAGTCTTTCTGTTGCTGAGTACTACAATAATTTGTGGACTACTTGCTGTTATTGGAGAGGGAGCTTACGCCCCGAGATATCTGGTGGACAAATTTCATACCGCCTGAACTTCAAGATCATGACTATGATCGGTTCCACCAGAGGGATGATCCTACAGGTATGGAATGTGATTTAAAATTTCTGGTACGCAAAGGTTTCCCCACTAACACATCTTGCAACGACAGGAACTAGCTGATGATGCGAACGATTGTGAGACCACCATTGCCTATCAGGATTTGTGCTAGGCAAGAGGAGGAATGACAATGGAGGAGGAAATGGAGAGGACCCCCTCAGACTCAGGAAAGGAGGGGAAAGTTTTTCAAGGGAGGAACGAGAAAGCCATTGTCTCCTATCATGCTGATGCTGAGCCACTCCGCTCTCAGCCATTTCAGGGTGAGATAAATTAGAAACCCCAAAGTGGTTACATCTTGTTATCAATTACTAACCTTGAGACTGAAACAGGGAACCAACTGGCGAGAAAGTACCTCTGCAAATGTGCAAGAAGGACCACCCGGCAAGGATTGTAAGGGCAACCTGGTGGACTGCCACCACTGCGGTAGGAAGGGGCACAGATCGTTCGAGTGCTTCCTGAACCCGGATTCCAGGAACTATAAGCCACGCACCGGAACCCTGCTAGAGCCCCAGTTACTACTACTACTGGAGGAGGTCGAGTAGCACAGGAGGTGCTGGACCATCTACCGTCGCCCTGCCCAGAGTCAATCCACAGAGGCCAGGACAGAACTATCCCAGAGGCCGGGCAAGGCACCAGTCCTTAACATGGTGGACCGTGTCGAGGCAGCCATGATGACCCGAGCCCACCTGGTGAGGACTACTTCCCTCACAAGAGGCTTAGACTTTTACTTTCTTTACATTTCATTGGCTAGTTTTCCTTTTCGTTGTCAATGTAAAAAGGGATGAACTATAAACCCTTCATTATTTCGTTACGAACCTTCACTTCCATTTGTGAACCATGACTTACTTATTTATGATGAATTGTTCTTCAGCTTTTGATATTTGCTTCCTATTTTGCCCTATACCACACCCAATATCCCTTTTGAAGCCAAACCACACCCACCAGAGAAGTGTGAGGTCTTGAGACCCGGATGATCTTACTACGAGAGTACCTGACCCCAGCAGTCCAGTATGCATTGATCCTCAAGATCAGGGAGTTAGGTGTGAAGGAAGGAAATTTTTTAACACCCCTACCTTCAAGAACGGTTCGACCATGAAGGTGAAGATCATGTGCCTAGGTAAGAAGTGGAACCACACCACCAAGACCTATGAAGAAGTGGAGGTGCCACAATCCCGGAGGAACTGCAGACCATCATTATAGCTGCAGTTAAGGCAGCACAAGAATTGGAGGATGAGCCCGTCCCAGACCTAACCTCGACGTCTGCATCATCAATTTTTATGGAAAAGAAGGTAAGCTAGGGTTGCATCAAGATAAGGATGAATCCCTAGAATCCATCACCAAAGGAGTTCCAGTGGTTTCCATATCACTTGGAGATGACACGGAGTTCCTATTTGGTGACCAGAAGAGGATGACCTTTCCACCAGATCCTCCTGAAGTCAGGTGATGTACTGATCTTTGTGGGGCAGCTAGACTCATCTACCATGGAGTGAAGAGAATCAAGCCCAACACAGCTCCCACATCCGTTATTAACCAGACTCACCTGAAACCTGGCAGATTAACCTGACCTTTAGATAGATCTAGCTTTGTACTTTACAATTTCAGCCTTGTAATCATTGAACTGCTCATGAAGCTTTCAATAAGAAATGAAAATTCTAAGAAATTATTTCTTCATGTAGGAGCTGGAAATTTAGAGGTCAGGCTGAATGTGTTGGACCAGGCTCAAGCAAGAGCAATGGAACGGTCATCATCAGGTATACCAATTAACCTTGAACAACTGCCTTGGAAAGAGTTACTAGAAACCTTAAACTTAATTCACTCAATAATTTCAGGCACATTCCAAATTAATGGAGTGGAGGCCACCGTCCTGTTGATTCCGGAGCCTCCCACTCCTTCATATCCCAAGCATTTCATACTAAGGTAAATGCCCCCACAGAGGATATCCATGATTGCTCAGTTTTGTTGCCATCCAGGAGTTGATCAAATGCAGCAAACATCGCAAGAATCTGAGCATGCACTCAAGGGAGCAGACTTCCTACTTGATGCATTGTCTTCCCCTGGCATGGGATTTGACTAATCGTGGGCATGGACACGCTACACAACAGCGTACAGAGGTAGACACACACTGCGCAGAGCATCGTCTCCTCTTGAAGTCAGCCACAGGGAGATCACAGTATCATACCGAATGCAGCCTAAGCAGCCGACTGTGAAGGTTGTATCAGCATTATCCCTGATGAAGGAAGTGTCCAAGGGCGCTGCGCTACTACTACTGCTATATGCCCAAGATCTGAGGACGGATCCGAAGTTCAGGAGCGACGTTCCCATTGTGTCGGAGTACCCCGATGTTTTTCCAGAGGAGCTACCTGGACTACCACCGCTGAGAGAGGTTGAATTCAACATCGACCTCGTACCGGGCACGGGACCGATTGCCAAGGCTCCCTACCGGATGGGCCCGGCAGAGATGGTCGAGTTGAAGAAGCAGTTGCAGGAACTACTGGATAAGGTTTCATTAGACCCAGTGTCTCACCTTGGGGCGCCCTGTGTTGTTCGTCAAAGAAGGACGGGAGCATGAGACTGTGTATAGATTACAGAGAGTTGAACAATGTCACGATCAAAAACAAGTACCCACTGCCCAGGATCGATGACTTGTTCGACCAGCTGAGGGGAGCAAGGTGTTCTCTAAGATTGATCTGCGATCCGGATATCACCAGATAGCTGTAGCTGAGCCAGACATTGAGAAGACAGCCTTCCGGACCAGATACGGCCACTATGAGTTCACAGTGATGCCGTTTGGACTGACCAATGCACCAGCGAGATTTATGGACTTGATGCAGAGAGTCTTCCAAGCCCAGCTGGATAAGTCGGTAGTCGTATTTATGACGACATTCTAGTCTTCTCTAAGAGCAAGGAGGAACATGAGCAGCATTTGAGGACAGTCTTGGAGACGCTGAGGGAGAAACAGTTATATGCCAAGTTCAGCAAGTGTGAATTTTGGCTGGACAAGGTGTCATTTCTTGGACACGTGATCTCAGCTGAGGGAGTTTCAGTAGACCCAGCTAAGGTTGAGGCAGTGAAGAGCTGGCATAGACCTCGCACCGTGACTGAGG